>SJYQ01002601.1:479131-490010 GCA_006410935.1 Redunca redunca | reverse complement strand
GTGAAGATCTTTTTTGTACAGTTCTTCCGTGTATTCTTGCCACCTCTTCTTAATATCTTCTGCTTCTGTTAGGTCCATACCATTTCTGTCCTTTATCGAGCTCATCTTTGCATGAAATGCTCCCTTGGTATCTCTAATTTTCTTGAAGAGATCTCTAGTCTTTCCCATTCTGTTGATTTCCCCTATTTCTTTGCACTGATCGTTAAAGAAGGCTTTCTTATCTCTTCTTGCTATTCTTTGGAACTCTGCATTCAGATGCTTATATCTTTCCTTTTCTCCTTTGCTTTTCGCTTCTCTTCTTTTCACAGCTATTTGTAAGGCCTCTCCAGACAGCCATTTTGCTTTTTTGTATTTCTTTTCCATGGGGATGGTCTTGATCCCTGTCTCCTGTACAATGTCACGAACCTCATCCCATAGTTCATCAGGCACTCTATTTATCAGACCTAGGCCCTTAAATCTATTTCTCACTTCCACTGTATAATCATAAGGGATTTGATTTAGGTAATACCTGAATGGTCTATAGGTTTTCCCTACTTTCTTCAATTTGAGTCTGTATTTGGTCATAAGGAGTTCATGATCTGAGCCACAGTCAGCTCCTGGTCTTGTTTTTTGTTGACTATATAGAGCTTCTCCATCTTTGGCTGCAAAGAATATAATCAATCTGATTTTGGTGTTGACCATCTGGTGATGTCCATGTGTAGAGTCTTCTCTTGTGTTGTTGGAAGAGGGTATTTGCTATGACCAGTGCATTTTCTTGGCAAAACTCTATTAGTCTTTGCCCTGCTTCATTCTGCATTCCGAGGCCAAATTTGCCTGTTACTCCAGGTGTTTCTTGACTTCCTACTTTTGCATTCCAGTCCCCTATAATGAAAAGGACATCTTTTTTGGGTGTTAGTTCTAAAAGGTCTTGTAGGTCTTCATAGAACCATTCAACTTCAGCTTCTTCAACATTACTGGTTGGGGCATAGACTTGGATTACTGTGATATTGAATGGTTTGCCTTGGAGACGAACAGAGATCATTCTGTCATTTTTAAGATTGCATCCAAGTGCTGCATTTTGGACTTTTTTGTTGACCATGATGGCTATTCCATTTCTTCTGAGGGATTCCTGCCCACAGTAGTAGATATAATGGTCATCTGAGTTAAATTCACCCATTCCAGTCCATTTTAGTTCACTGATTCCTAGAATGTCGATGTTCACTCTTGCTATCTCCTGTTTGACCACTTCCAATGTGTCTTGATTCGTGGACCTGACATTCCAGGTTCCTATGCAATACTGCTCTTTACAGCATTGGACCTTGCTTCTATCACCAGTCCCATCCACAGCTGGGTACTGTTTTTGCTTTGGCTCCATCTCTTCATTCTTCCTAGAGTTATTTCTCCACTGATCTCCAGTAGCATATTGGGCACCTACTGACCTGGGTAGTTCCTCTTTCAGTATCTTATCATTTTGCCTTTTCATACTGTTCATGGGGTTCTCAAGGCAAGAATACTGAAGTGGTTTGCCATTCCCTTCTCCAGTGGACCATATTCTGTCAGACCTCTCCACCATGACCTGCCCGTCTTGGGTTGCCCCGTGGGCATGGCTTAGTTTCATTGAGTTAGACAAGGCTGTGGTCCTAGTGTGATTAGACTGACTAGTTTTCTGTGAGTATGGTTTCAGTGTGTCTGTCCTCTGATGCCCTCTTGCAACACCTACCATCTTACTTGGGTTTCTCTTACCTTGGGCGTGGGGTATCTCTTCACAGCTGCTCCAGCAAAGTGCAGCCACTGCTCCTTACCTTGGATGAAGGGTATCTCCTCACTGCTGCCCTTCCTGACCTTGAATGTGGGATGACTCCTCTAGGCCCTCCTGTGCCCACACAGCCACCGCTCCTTGGACGTGGGGTTGCTCCTTCCGGCCACCAACCCTGGCCTTGGATGGGGTTGCTCCTTCCGGCCGCCGCCCCTGACCTCGGACATGGGGAAGCTTCTCTCAGCCTTTCCTGCGCCGTCTCATCCTGGCACTCTTGGCCACTGCCCCTGACCTCGGCGGTGGGGTAGCTCCTCTGGCCGCGCTTAGTGCACTGGTTGCAGCGCTTAACAGAGACTTAGATGATATGATGGTCATTTCAGTTGGACCAAGTGGCTGCTTTGGATGGGATAGTTAGAGAGGATCTCTTTGAACAGGTAATCTTTAGGCGGAAATATGAATGACTCCAAGTGAATCATTCAAGTATGAGACATAAAAGTATTTCTGGCAGAAGAACCAGCTACTGTCAGTTCCTAAACTGAGAATAGTCTTGAAGACTCAAGGGCATTGTGGGGGGATGGGTAGATGAATGCGGGGGTGGGGTGGAATGGGAAAATCAGATATAGTGAGGATGGAACAAGTTTAATGGATTAAAGGTCTTAATGAACTTTTGGGATGGGTGTTCTAGAGCAGGTGACTATAAGGATAGAAGGTTGGGAGCAGAGACTAGAATGCTTGAAATTAAGATTTCACAGGCGCTGTAGTGATGACCAGGTCAAGGGGATGACATAACAGTGAGTGGTTGAAGAGGGGTTGGAGAAATAGATCATTTGCTTCAAAGAAGTTATTAAATATCTATTTGCCCAATATCTATTAAAAAATTGGTTGCCCAACATCTGTTAAAAAATTTAGAAAAATGAACAAAAACCTCATTTAGAACAGTCAACTAAGAACTCCTAAAAGGTATTTTAAAGTGACACAGGGATATACTCTATAATGATAGGTAGCAAACAAACACTCATTCAAATTTGTAGCTACTGTCTTCAGGATCTTTGTAGCTTAGCATCAAAAAAGAATTGGGAATAATTTTGGGGGTTTAGTTTCAATTCAAAAATTGAAAAGGGTGTCAGTTGGAATCAGTAAAGTTGGGGCTTTTTAAAAATCATTTCTTATGAGGCAACAATTTGACGAGAGAAAGTATAACCAATGGCAGTCATTGTCAACCATTTCAGATCCCAGGGCTCCTTTTAATAACAAGTAATTTGTAAGGCTGTCTTTATTTTCTTCGTGGGTAAATTATAGATAATATGCATGTACACATAATTTAAAAACTCAGTATAATTCTCTAACTAAAATACAAGGAGTAATTATAAGAAAACAATATGATACTATGTATTTCACTTAGTTAGTGCTTAGACACAATTTGAGCTCCCTGGGGCTCAATTTGAGCTACCCAGAAAGCCCAAAGAATCTGCCTGCAATGCGGGAGACCTGGCTTTGATCCCTGTGTCAGGAAGATACCCTGGAGAAGGGCATGGCAACCCACTCAGGTATTCTTGCCTAGAGAATTCCATGGACAGAGGAGCCTGGTTTGTTATAGTCCATGGGGTTGCAAAGAGTTGGATATGACTGAGTGACTAACACATGCACAGACACAATTACATTAGAAGACAGTGAAATAGACATATACATAGGATCCTTTGTGAATTTAGATACAAATGCAGGTTGATACAGGTATTTTATTTTGGTGACTTAAATTCCAGGAATAGCATTGCTTTGAGTAAATTATTTTTTTTTTCTAAAATGTCTAAGAGCTCTTAGTAAAGTTCTGAACTTAAAAGAGAACAGTCTTCTAATTAATGAATGGCTACTTCCTAAAAAACTCAATATATATCAAGACTATGAAAATGCTTTTATAGTTTTACATATATTTGCATATGTTTATATGTAATACAGATTTAGTTTCCAGGATGAGATCTTTAATGAACAACTCTTTTTAGCAACATTAAAAATCCAATCAGACATTAAAAAATAATGCAAAACACAAGACAATTGTTTGTTTAAGGGATTGGTGCATGAAGTATAGGAGACATATCATCCCTAGGCCCAGCCTACTGAATGCCAGGAGCAACACACTCTTATAATCATTTGGAGCCACAAAAATGATACCCATAGATTTTGAAAAACTGGTATTTTGAGTCCCACCCCAAAGAGTCTGTTTAATTGACCTAATGTGCAGCCATGCTTAAATCATCAGTATGGAGGAAGCCCAAGTAGGAAGGGTCTGTCTGTTCAAAAGGATAGACCCTTTATTTTGCAACAAGACCATCAAGAATGGTTGCACAGGTTGTGCATTGCACAGCCCTAGACAGCACATGGTCACAGAGGCTCTGAGGCATTCTTCATCCATTCCCTAGAAACCACAACCTTGCTGGCTGCCTCAAGTAAAATCACATGTGAAGGTAGGAATATATTTTAGGCAATATGGAGTTTTTCTTTAAATAACTTTAATTGGGTAGTACTTTAAAATATTTAGAAGATATTTTTCTTCATAAAAGCCTACAAAGTTTTATTTCATATATTATTTATTACAGTAAAGATTTTTTAAAAAAAGTTTAAAATTCCATATACCTGCAAACTCACAACCACTTATCAGCTCTTGACTTTTTCTAAGACACCCTCTTCTTTCAGAAGTCATAATAAAACAATCCTGCGGTACTCAGAAGATTTTGGCAAAGAACATCCTGAATCAGAAAGACAACAGAATTTCAGATATTCTTCAAAAAATAATGTGCAAATTACCTTATTAGGACAATTAGATATATGAAAACATTTCATAGAGGAAGAAAAGGGGTTGATCATTTGATATTACAAAGTGTGGTAGATGAATGTTTGATTCCTCCTACTCCCACCAGTTCATATGCTAAAGCCCTAACTCCCAATGTGATTGTGTTTGGAGATGAGGCCTTTGGGAGGTAATTAGTCTTAGATGAGGTCATGAGGGTGGGGCCCTTATTATGGAATTGGTGCCTTTGTAAAGAGGAAGAGAGCAGAGTGCTCTCTTTGCCATGTGAAGTCACAGTGAGAAGGTTGCTGTCTGCAAGCTAGGGAGAGAGACCTCACCAAGAATGAGATCTGCAGGCACCTGGATTCTAGACTTCCCAGGCTCCAGAAAAAATATGTCTGTTGTTTAAGCCACCTTGTCTTTGGCGGAAGCCCAAGCTGCTAAGACAAAACAATTCTTTACCATAGAAAATTAGACTCTTACTTACAAAAGGATTTATTTTATATCTTAATACAGTGATAAAAGGGCTTGGTCTGTAATATTCCTTGGGGAATACTTCTTAAGCATCTGAATATTCATTGACAATATTTTGACAACAGTTATTTCATTTCTACAATGTGCCCCTCACTATGCTAGACTCTGGGTATTTCTCTTAAGATGAGACACCATCTCTGCCCACAAACAGTTTTTGGTTTGAGAAGAAGATGCATAAACTGACAAGTCTAACACAGCATCACCAGTGGTAAAATGAGAGTTGTGAAGAAGTACCTTCACTCCTTGGAAGGAAAGTTATGACCAACCTAGACAGCATATTCAAAAGCAGGGCATTACTTTGCCAACAAAGGTCCGTCTAGTCAAGGCTATGGTTTTTCCAGTAGTCATGTATGGATGTGAGAGTTGGCATGTGAAAAAGCTGAGTGCTGAAGAATTGATGCTTTTGAACTGTGGTGTTGGAGAAGACTCTTGCAAGTCCCTTGGACTGCAAGGAGATCCAACCAGTCCATTCTAAAGGAGATAATTCCTGGGTGCTCTTTGGAAGGACTGATGCTAAAGCTGGAAGTCCAATACTTTGGCCACCTCATGCAAAGAGTTGACTCATTGGAAAAGACCTTGATGCTGGGAGGGATTGGGGGAAGGAGGAGAAGGGGACGACAGAGGATGAGATGGCTGGATGGCATCACCGACTCAACGGATGTGAGTTTGAGTGAACTCCGGGAGATGGTGATGGACAGGGAGGCCAGGTGTGCTGCAATTCATGGGGTCGCAAAGAGTTGGACACGACTGAGCGACTGAACTGAACTGAATTGAAACGGAAGTAAAGGTAACTCAGGCTGGAGGAGGTAGAAAGAGCCTTACTGAGGTATGGAAGTAGTTGGATTGAGTTTTAAAGGACTAATTGACATTTACCTGCTGGAGAAGTAGGGAGAACAGTGATTCAGACAGAGGAAATAGCAGTTGCAAAGGCACTGAGGTCAACAAGCAAATTGGCAGAAGAGTAAGACTAGGGCTGAGGGGGATAGCATTGATGAAATTCAGGATATAGATTATTTCAGCCTATGGTGGACTTTGAATGTCATGCTAAGAAGTTTAGACTTTATCCTGCAGAAAACTGGAAGTCTACCAGAGTTATCAAGCAGTGAATAATATAAATTTTGGTCTTTAGGAAAATAAGTGGCTGCTGTGAGGAAGACAGGCAGCAAGAAGGAAAGACAGGTAGCACAGAGAACAGTGTGGAGACCTGTGCTAATGGGCACCATGCCTAAAGGTTTCATGTGTAGATTTTGCCATCTGCAGTCAGGTCAGGAGTCACTGTAGGCAGGAAGGTAGGTTAGAAAGGAAATATGACCGTGGCTATCATAAGTAAACAGGTCAGCGATTAAGCCCAGCAAAGTGAGTAAAAGAAGAAAGCAGTATGCAGGAATGGAATCTGGTCCAGAGAGGTCAATGGCGAGTACAATCAAGAACCTAACCCAGTAGAAAAGACAATGAGAGAGAAAAGAAACAATGGAATAGGCATCCAAACCAGAGGGTCTTGGAGAGAAATGATCAGGGTTTAGGCAAGAGGTCTGACTTTTAAAATGGCACCAGATAATAAACATGCCACGGCTTCTGAAAATTTAGTGTGCGTCAGAATCACCCAGAAAGCCTGTTACAATCCAGACTCCCGGGCCCCACCCCAAGAAGTTCTGATTCTATAAACATCTGCAGGGGGAACCAATAATCTGCCATCTCTACAAGTACCCGTAGGATGCTGTTACTCCTGGTCCATGGACTAAATTTTGAGGAACAAGACTCTAAGGGGACTTCCAGTTCTAAGATTCCCTGAATTGTTTTCAGGATTTAAAAAACCTTTGAACCTTCAGGGGAAGACATTCAGCTACCAGACTGGAGAGAAGTCTGAGTAGGTGGACACAGTCCACTTCCTGAAAGACCAAGCATTCAACTTGAGAGGCACCATGGCAAAGTTGTGCATCAAGACCAAATGAGACTTGATTAAAAAAAATTGTTGAGTGGAAAGGAGGAAAAAGTAATTTTTCCATAAAATTTTTTTTTTTTTTTAGTTCCTCTTCTCTGTAGGCAGTTGCTATTAAATGGGACTAATGGTGGTTTAAGGAAAAGTGAGAGAAAAAGGCAGGCCAAAGCAAGCACTACACAGAGGTTGTCTCTTTGGAAACTGAATCTGTCAGTCTGGGAGCTGGGGGTCCTGCTTTCCTAATCCTTCTCTACTCCAGCAGTCCTGCACTGGGAACACAAGGGCCCTTCTGGGCTGATCGAACTCACCTTATTCTGAAGTCCTTCCCCTGACTTCCCTGAGGAATTCTTAAAACAGGAATGAAGGGTTTTGTTGCACTATTAAAAAAGAAAAAGTATTAGATGCAGATAATCATATTCTTGACTTGATTAAATTATGGTGCATCTTTTAATATGACAGACTGAAGAGGTTTTCAGAAACTAGGCCAAATTTTCTGGAGAGTTGCCAGTAATCACACGGCATGAATACATATATAAGCAAGATGTTAATGCTCAAGAATTTTCTTTCTCTCCTATGAAGGTAACAGTAGTGCTGAAGCCATATTCAGTACAACCCAAGCAGCAGATGGCAATTTGCTTAAATTGCAAGATGGATTTGAAATTGGAACTGATGAAAATACTAGTGCTTATAGTAGATGAAAAGGAGTTGATTCATTTCCCAAGATCCTTCAAATATGGAAATTATTACTCAGTGAGTCAGCTAGTTTATCACTAGGTATTAGCACTATAAACACAAATCCCTCTAACGTTCCTACCTACACAGCATAAATTCCTTTAGTTGTGTAAGCAAACACTTCAATTCTGTGTGGTTGAGTAAACAAAAGATAATCAAAGTGGGACTTCCCTGGTGGTCCAGTGGCTAAGATTCCACAGTCCCAGTGCAGGGGGCCTGGGTTCAATTCCTGGTTAGGGAACTAGATCCCACATGTGACAATTTAGACCTGGCACGGCCAACATAAATAAATGCAAAAAAATAATCAGAGCGACAGCAACTAGAACTATTCAGGGTATGTACTAGGTTGTTGTTTAGTTGCTTGGTTGTGTCCATCTCTTTCGAGACCCCATGGACTATAGCCTGCCAGGCTCCTCTGTCCATGGGATTTCCCTGGCAAGAATACCAGAGTGGATTGCTATTTCCTTCTCCCATATGTATTTATTGAACAAATATGAGCACGAATGAAGGCCAACGCAGACAGTGGAGGTAACTGGCAGTCTGGCACTAGGAAGCGTTCATTGTCTGGCTACAGAGCTCCCAGTTTAGAAACAGGAGATGCAGAAGGGTAGGAGGGGTAGAGGTGGCAGGAAGGGAAGGAGAACAGGAAAGACTGGATATATTTGTCAGGAGGGCCTGGGAGGCCGGGAAGGCCGACACAACAGAGACTGGACTTCTGATGAAAAACATTCTAGTAAAGTAGCTCTTCAGGTGAGAAGCAGAATACTATCAGCATTGATATAAAGAAGTTCTTGGTTCTAACTATTGGACAAACAATAGCTGCAAATCTCAAAGGTCAGTGGGAGAAGCTGCACAGGAGGTTTGGGAGTCTATCTTGAAAGCTCCGAGGGAAAACTTGGAAAGCTTGAAGTGTTGAGGGCAACAATTTATTGACAAAGAGTTTACTGATCTCCTAATATGTACAAATGTTTTGCTTGGTACAGAAGTGAATACTAGGGAATTCCTGTCCTGAAGGATCGCACAGTCTATATGGGGAGAATATGCGTGTTCAGGAATAATTATCTAATAGGACAAATTTTTTTAAAAGTCCAGAAATATAAGAATGATTTAGAATATTAATCCATCCATTCTATTCATTTCTTAGTATGAAGTTCAGCTGTGCAACCATCACCACTATGTATTTCCAGAACATTTTCGTCATTCAAAAAGGAGCCTAGTTCCCTCATAGCTCAGTTGGTAAAGAACGCGGGAGACCTGGGTTCGATTCCTGGGTCAGGAAGATCCCCTGGGGAAGGAAATGGCAATCCATTCTATATTCTTGCCTGGAGAATCCCAGGGACAGAGGAGCCTGGCAGGCTACAGTCAGTCCATGGTGTTGCACGAGTCGGACACACTTAGAGACTAGAGAGAGAAAGAGAAGAGCCATGAAGACCATTTGTTCTTACCCTCTTTCCCGCCTCCATTTCTCTAGCCCCTGACAACCGCTAGTCTCCTTTCGGTCTCTATGGAGTTCCCTATTCTCAGCTGAATTCTCAGAATAAACTGACCATAATGTAAGGTTTATTTCTGGACTCTGAAATGTATTCCATCATGTTTGTCCACTTTATGTTAGTACCATATTGTCTTGATTACTGAAGACTTATAATAAGTTTTGAAATCAGGGAATTTGATTTGAATTCTTCAGTTACGTTGCTCTTTTTCAAGTCATTCTTTCCTATTTTGGATCTCTCACATTTATACATAAATTTTAGGATCAGCTTGTCAATTTCTGCAAAACAGTCAGCTGGGATTTCATTTAATCTGTAGGTCAATTTGGAGAGTAATCTTAATAATTTTAAGCTTTCCAACTCATGATCATGGGATTTCTTTCTGTTTGCTTAGATATTCTCAATATCTTTCAACAGTATTTTGCACTTATTTTTTTGTACTAAATTTATTTCTAGGTATTTTATTGTTTTTGATACTGTTGTAAGTGAAACTTTCCTTAATTTCATTTTCAGAGTATTTATTGCTAGTGTATAAAAATACAACTGACTTTTATGTATTTCTCTTGTTTCTTACAAATGCTGAATTTATTAGTTCTAATTTTTTTTAATGTGGATTCGTTAGTATTTTCTGTGTACAAAATCATGACATCTGCAAATCAAGATAGTTTTATGTCTTCCTTTTCAGTATGCCTGTTATTTCCTTTTCTTGTTTACTTGTCCTGGCTAGAACCTCAAGCAGAATGTTTAATATAAGTGTAGAGAATAGATATCTTTACGTTATTTTATTTTTTAAATTTTTTGGCCATGCCGCACAGCTTGTGGGATCCTAGTTCCCCAACCAGGGATTGAACTCTGGCCCTCAGGAGTGAAAGCTCGGAGTCCTAACCACTGGACTGTGATGGAATTCCTTCTTTCTTGATTTCGGTGGGAAGCTTTCCTTCTTTTTTCATTGAGTATAATGTTAACCATGGATTTTTCATAAATGATCCTTATCAGGTTGAGGATGTTCACTGTTATTCCTAACTTGTTGACACTTTTCATTCATGAAATGGTGATTGATTTTGTCAAGTACCTTTTTTATATCTATTGAGATGATCATGTGTTTTATTCAATATTCTTTCTATTGATATGATATGTTACATGGTTATTATATACTGAACCAAGCTTATATTCCTAGGATAAATCTCACTTGGTTGTGGTGTACTTTTTATATGTTACTGGATTCACTTTGCTAGTTCTGTTGAGGATTTTTGCATTTATATTTCTAACCTAAGAAATATTGGTCTGTTGTTTCCTTTCTTGTGATGTCTTTGTCTAGTTTTGCATCAGTAATGCTGGCCTCATAGAGCAAGATAGGCAATATTCCCTCTTCAATTTTGTGGAAGCATTTGTGAAGGACCTGTGTTCAACCTTCTTTCAACATTTGGTAGAATTCACCAGTGAAGACACCTCATCTTGGGATTCCTTTGTAGGAAGGTGTATGTATGTATATATTATTACTGAGTCAATCGCTTCACTTACAGGTCTATTCAGATATTCTAATTCTTCTTGAATTAGTTTGGTACTTCATGTCTTTCAAGGAATTTGTCCATTTTATCTGGCTATCTAATTTACTGGCATATAACTTTTTTTTGTATAACCACTGCTTTTTATTTCTGTAAGGTTGATAG
>SJYQ01002601.1:327528-479119 GCA_006410935.1 Redunca redunca | reverse complement strand
ACTCCCTGTGTCATTTATGATTTTAGTAATTTGAGTCTTCTTGCTTTTTTCTTGGTCCAGTCTAGATAAACATTTGTTAATTGTGTTACTCTTTTCAAGGAGCTGAATTTTAATTCTATTTTCTCTGTTATTTATTTCATTCGTTTTCAGTTCATAGAGCAAGATAGGCAATATTCCCTCCTCTAGTTTCTCATGATTGAAGACTAAGTTATTGATTTTCTTTTAAAATATAGAACTTTATAGCTATAAATAAGACAGTAAAGAATCTGCCGGTAATGCAGGAGACCCAGGTTTGATTCCTGGGCTGGGAAAATCCCCTAGAGAAGGGAATGGCAACTTACTCCAGTATTCTTGACTGGAGAATTCCATGGACAGAGGAACTGTAAATAACCATCTAAGTGCTACTTTCACTGCTTCCCATAATTTTAGAATGTTGGTATTTTCATTTTAATCATTTTGATTTTTCTTGTGACTTCTTTTTGGCTCATGATTATTATTAGTGTATGTATTTATTATTATTATGTATGCACATGTGTATTATGTTATTTAATTTCCACGTTTGCTTATTTCCCAGTTTTCTTTGATTTCTAATTTCATTCCATCATGGTTGAAGGCTGTACTTTGTAATATTTCTCGCCTTTTGGATTTATTGAGGCTATGTGATGGTCTGCTGCTGCTAAGTCACTTCAGTCGTGTCCGACTCTGTGTAACCCCATAGACGGCAGCCCACCAGGCTCCCCTGTCCCTGAGATTCTCCAGGCAAGAACACTGGAGTGGGTTGCCATTTCCTTCTCCAATGCATGAAAGTGAAAGGTGAAAGTGAAGCCGCTCAGTCGTGTCCGACTCTTAGCAACCCCATGGACTGCAGCCCACCAGGCTCCTCCGTCCATGGGATTTTCCAGGCAAGAGTACTGGAGTGGGGTGCCATTGCCTTCTCTAACATATGGTTTACCCTGAAGAATGTCCCATGTACATTTAAGAAGAAAATAGATTCTACTGTTTTTGGATGGAGTGTTCTAAGATGCCTGCTAGTTCTAGTTGGTTTACTGAATTCTCCAAGTCTTCTGCTCCCATGTCCGTCTTTTGTCTTGTTCTTTCCTCTATTAGAAGTAAGGTATTAAAGCCTCTAAATATTATTAATAAATTGTGTATTTTCTGTTCAGTTCTGTCAGGTTTTGTTCATGCATGTATTTGGGGGCCTGGTGATTTAGGATCAGGAAATGCCCATTCCCCAGACACACATATATACATGACTATATGTGTGAGCACTCACACACAAACCCCATTGTCCTTTAAACAGTCGGTTTTTCTGCTTCTGTGTCTCCTTAAGGAACATTTAGGAAAGTGTTAGTCAACAGTTAGACAAGTTTCCAGGTAAGCACCCATCAATTCTCTGTTTGAATTAGACAGGTTGGAGCAAAGAATCAGGGAGGTGGCTGAAGTGAAGACAGAATTATACTCTCTATTAAAATATATGGAACACAGTATTATAACATCCATGGGTAAATGAAGGAAACTATAGTGCACGAAGCTATAAGGCTGTTTGAACTTATGTGTGTTCAGTTATCTTGGAACCTTGAGCTTAATAATCCTAAAGAGGCCAGTGCATGTCAATATGGGAAATTAGGACACTTGTCTTTCAGGATCTGATATTTTCCAGGTACTCTAAGATTCTTTACCTGTCAATAGTAGATGAATATATGAGGTGAATATGGCCTATGAAAGATATGATTTTTCTCATGGATATGTACTTATGCATATGTTTCATGATTTTATTTCTCAGAATATTAGAGATATATCCCCAAAATTTCTGGTAAAATTTTTTAGGAATATATCTAAACTTTTCTTATATTGATTTATATTTTTAATCCCCCTTATAAAATTGTACTTACTAAATTCATTCAGTTTCATTTTTTCTAACTTACTTTCTTGATTCAAGAAGTGGACCATAAGTTTACTAAAGATTTTCCTGTTAGTATTATTATCCTCTGCCAAACTTTTGATAAATATTGAGTAGCTTTGAGATCAAATTGCTTATCTTTAGTGTGAAAAGGTAGAAGATTTAGTTTTTTTTGCAATATTTTCAAATGTGGTTTGATGTAATATTTAATCCTCATTCTAATCACATTCTTCAGTTTCTTTTTTTGTATATATTGCTGAAGAAGGGGAATTGTGTAGTCTTCTACTGGGCAGAGCTGGGTGTAGGGTTTAGGCTTCCGAGGAAAGTAGAAGAACCTGAGAAAGGCCAGGGTAAAAGACCATTCCTCCCTAGGTGCCTTCGCTGGAACCATGCACATCAAGATAAGGAGAGACAGTGTCCCTTGGCTAGGCCAAAACTCCCTTCAAGAAGCAGTTTGGGGTTCATTCTAGTTTATTAAAGAACTAGATATTCAAGACCCTAAAACTTTGGTCTCTAATTACAGCCACAATAGTCTAGAAATATTTTGCAGGAGTTTTAATCAAATGCCCCATATGGGACACAAAAGAATTCAGTGGAACACCAAAGAATGTATTATGTTGGCAATCTAAGTATTACCTACAAAGTGTATACCTACATACTTGAATGGATGATGATGTTCTAGGTTTATAACCTTAAGCCAGTGAATGCTGGTGCTGTGGACCTCTTTCAAAAATGATTGTAGGCTTGTGTTTAACTGTAAACTTTTGGTGTAGAAAGTAGGGCCAACTGTTTCTTAAGACCACTGAATGCATGACAGTAAAATGAAGCCATCTACGTATGTGAAAATACTTGTCTTTATCATTTAATTAATTAACTTGAGAATGGGGGTGAAGGAATGTATGTGCCCAAGTCATTTTAAAAAACCTTATTAAGTTACTGATTTAAAATGAGGAAGTTCAGATATGTTCTTATTTTACCCTATTTGAAACTGTTATTTCTTTAAAAAGATTTTGCCAGCAATTATATCCCTAACCATGTGATCAAATACAGGGTCCATGTTAGTTTTTTTAAACGATTTTTTTAAAAGTCTTTATTGAATTTGTTATAATATTGTTTCTGTTTTGTTTTTTTTTTGGTCATGAGTCATGTGGGATCTTGGCTCTGCTACCAGGGATCGAACCTGCACTCCCTACATTGGAAGGTGAAGTCTAAACCACTGGACTGCCAAAGTGCCTGTATTAGTTTTTAAAATGGGGACTCTCTATTGAGGTAATGCAGCATAGGCCACAATTGGCTGATTTTAGAGTCAAAAATGCTCTACAGATAAAATTGTAGGCTGTTTTAAAGAGATTTTACTTTAAGGTGACAGAGAACACAAAACTATAGATAGTAGAGGAAGAAATGTGCCTAAAGCTTGCTTGCTCATTTGACATTCATCAAGAAGGAAACTAATGTAACTGGGGTTGGACAACTTATAAGGTAATGGGTTAGGAGAGGTATAGTTCAAGTCCAATTAGGTAGAGTCATACCTGTGGAAATTACAAAGGGAAACACATTTGCAAATCATTAGGGTCCATCATCCAGTTTTGTGATTGAAAATATTCTGTGGATCCTCTTTGGAAATAGTTTTTAAAAATCAACTAGAAAGTATAATGAAATGATCCCTTGTCCCAGATAAAAAAGTAGCCTGGGATCTTCAAATTTTGGGGCCAATTAACCTTTGTTTACAAGTTGGGAAAACCGGTTATCTAAAGTTTTACTAGAATTTGAGCTACTCAAAATTCTCCCACTAAATTCTTTCCCTCAGTTATTATTTCCCAGAATGTTCTATCATTATCTGTTTTGGTGGCCAAATTAAGTCACATTTATTATATACTGCCTTTCAAAATTCTCAAAATGGAAGGTTTTTTTTTGGTTTTGGGTTTTAAAAAAATTTATTTTGTATTGGGTATAACCGATTAACTAACAATGTTGTGATAGTTTCAGGGGAACAGCAAAGGCACTCAGTCATACATATATATGTAAAAATGGAGTTTTAAGAAGATTTAAATTTGATAAGTTCTAAATGGCTTCCCTCAATTTTTATTTGGCAGGTTCCATAAAAAGAAGTCCTTGTCAATTCAAGCCATAAGAATCCAGATCCAAAATTTTGTGCAGCCTGCTTGAGAGATAATCTATTGATAAGAGGAGAAAGTAGAAATTCCTTTCTCACAGCACCAAGAAGGAGTTTTAAATGTTTCCTGAATAGCAACATATCATCAGGATAAGCTGAAATGTTTTCATTCCCTAAATCCCCCAGTCCAATCTGGAATACAGATGGGCAACTGGAGAGGTCCACCCAGGTGAGATTTTAATGGCAGAGTGGGAACCACGTGGGAATAAACTCTGGCACGAACTCAGAAGAATCTAACTGCAAAAGCCATTGTTCCTTTGACATCTACTGGTTTGGATACTGTGCTTCGTTGCTGCCTTGCAGATTTCAGGTCTTTTTTTTTTCTTTTGCACATTGGAATCACTATTCCTTTCTACTCTGTGACTTCTACCCAATCCTCAAATATTAATATTAATTTCCCCTATGATTTAACAATAAGTGGATATGGGGCCAGAAAGTAGCGGTATTGGAATCAAAACCAATGAACAACTCAGTCTGTTCACAGCTTATGGATGTGAGGGGAGGGAAAAGGCTCTTTTACTAAGGCTCAATCCACACACACTTAGAGTCTTCATGACTCTTGCTGCTAAAGGCAATCTGGAGACCACTAGGTGTCGCTCTGTACAGATCCCTCCACTTGCAGATGCAAAGGTAAGAAAGAACTTGACTCCTTGGTAAAACGTCTCTCCTTTTCTTTAGGAGACAGAGAAAAGATTCTGGGCACAATGGGTTAATTCCCCCTTTCTAATCAGGGGAAGTCTTTATCTTTTATTTGGATCTTGAAGGAATCTTGAGTTCTTTCCCCTCAAGTCAATCTTTTTTTTCCCTCTTGAGTTTAAAGCCAAGGAAAAGCCTCCCTTTTTTATCTTAAAAAAAAAAAAAATGAAGAAACACATGTTGAAGGCTAAAGACTCACACATTATATGAGTATTGTGAAGGTCTTCCTTTGGGGGGGTCATATAGTGAAACATTTCCTCAGATGCATCAGCCCTCTTGGACAGAGCAAGATTTAAGAGAGGCAACCACTCTTGTGGTATGATTTGAAGCTATGACTGCAAGCATTTCCCCTTCCTCAAATATCCACTTCATTGGTGAGTCCTTCCTATCTGGAGAGAAGTGAAATCTTACCCCTGGGCTGGGCACCTTGTAGTAAGTAAGGAACACTGTTATTTATATGTATATGCATTCTACGGTGCCCTCTCAAGCATATCAGCTCTAAATTATGTAAGCATATTGTCAAAGTTAAAATCTACATGTCCTTTTGAGAGGCACAGAGAGTATATATTTGAAGGTGTATGTTTCAAATAATAAGGGATAAGGGAGGAGGATCTTGATTAAGACAATTAAATTGGACAGGCCTGGACCGTAGAAAATATTAAGGCCAAGTTGATCAGGGAGCATAGAGGGACATTATCTATGCTTGTTTCAAAGTTACTTCTCTCTTTCTCTCTCTTTTTTTTCCTCTCACCTTTTCACAACTCAGGGGATACTTCCTTGTAGTCCAATGGTTAAGACTCCATGCTTCCAGTAAGATGTGCAGGTTGACTTCTGGTTGGGGAGCTAAGATCCCAAGTGTCATGTGGTGAGGCCAAAAATAAATAAATAAAATAAAAACTACATTTAAGATACAACTCAGGGACCACCAGATGGGAGAGACACATAGAGCAACATATGGGGGCGGTATGCAGCACTTCCGTGCCCTTTCCAGGAGCACCACTCTCCCAGCAGTTCGACATGCCCACCAACCTGTGAGCTCTCTGAACCCTGTCATTTAGAGTTTTTACAGAATCTTCATTTGGGACTTCCCTGATAGCTCAGTTGATAAATAATCTGCCTGCAATGCAGGAGACCCCGGTTCGATCCCTGGGTTGGGAAGATGCCTTGGAGAAGGGAACGGCTACCCACTCCAGTATTCTGGCCTGGAGCATTCCATGGACTGTATAGTCCACGGGGTTGCAAAGAGTTGGACCTGACTGAGTGACTTTCACATTACACAGTTGTGATTGATTACATCACTGGCCACTGTTGATTAACTCAATTTCCAGCCCTTCTCTCTTCCCCTGAGGTCCAGGGTCAAGGGAGACTGAAAGTTTCAATTGTCTAATCACATCTTGGTCTTTTGGGGAAACAACTTTCATCTTGAAGCTATCTAGAGGCTCCCAGTCACCTTATTATACAAAAGACACTCCATCATCCTGGTCTGTTTTTCTCTTTATCACCTATTCTATGAACACCCCTTTTCTCTTGTCTAATTTGGAAGATACAAAAGATTTGGGCTATATTTCATAAAGTAGTTGATATAGTGATCAAAAAAAAGCAGAATAATATATAAATTGTCTACCCTGCTCTGGGTGCCTATTTCATGCATTTTGAACATGAGTGCATTTCAGTTTTCCTTCCATAAACAGTAAGAAAATTAAATACAAAGTCTTAAGTAATTTTCCCAATTCCCATAGCTAGATGAAGCAGAGCCAAGGCTAGAACATAGTAGAAACTTTATTTGACCTTAAGGAAATAAACTGGATAAGGCTGCATAAGAATCTAGTGATACATGTATGAGGGCATTTTTTTTGTAGCATTGTTAAATGGAAAAACTATAAACAACCTCAGAGTCCATGAGTAGGAAAATGGTTGAATACATTATGCACCTGTTGTAAGGAATAACCTGATATTATAAGTACTTGAAGGAAAAAATTTCCAAGCTAGGTTATAAAATAAAAGGCAAGACACAAAGGATTATATACAATATCCTACTGGTTTTAAAAAGAGGGTGCACACACAATTGTACTCTCTATGAAGACAGACTTTTTTTCTCTTTTGTTCACTTATGTAGTCTCATTGTCTAGAACATTGCCTGGTGTGGTGACAGACCCCAAGGTGACCCCCTAATTATTCTTCTAGCATTCGCATCTTTGTGTAATCTCTTTCCCTTGATTGTAGATAAGACCTGTGACTGGGTTTTAACCAGTAGTCTATGGCAAATGTGATGGGATATCATTCTCATGATTATACTTGATTAAGATACATTAAATATAACTTTGTTAGCAAACGGGAACTAGAGATACTTCTTGTATCTTGATGAAGTAGGTGTCTAAGTTAAGGAAGTCCAGGAGGTAAGGTTTATAATATCTATTCATGTTGTTGTATATGAGTTCAGTTTATTTCTGCTGATTAGTATTTTATGGAACGAGTGCACTGTACTTTACATAAAATCTTTCACCAGTAATGGACACCCAAGTTGCCTCCATTTCTCTGCAGTGTGGGATGGTTCTTCTCAGTACTTTTTATCTGACTGTATAATTTTCATATTACTCTAAAACCCATTTATTATCTCTAAAGTTCATGTTCTTATTATGTTTAAATGATATCTTAGTCATCCAAGTTTTGAAGATATTCAAAGATAATGTTTTTAAAGATGAAAAATACAAACACTCCAAAGTTCTAGACATTACTTTACCCAAATTTAAAAGCTAGGTTATTGTTTGAATATCTTTGGGTCCATTTTTGTTTGTTGTTCTCTACTTACTTCTCTTCTGATTGTGAAAGAAAAATAGCACTGTGAGAAGAGACATCTGAAGTATGGCACCCAAGTATCAGGGAAACAGGCACGTGTATGTATGTATGTGTACACATCTTACACATGCGCACACACACACACACACACAAAGAGGGAAGGAAGAGAGGCTAAGAGATGAAAGTGAAAAGAGAATAAAAATGACATGTAATAACAGAGGGAGATTTTTTTTTCTTAAAACATTGATTGGAAGTGAAGGAAGTAAGGGCAGGAGATGAGGAAAGCGATTCTTAATGTGAGCTTGCATGTATGTGTGGAGTGATAAGGGAGGTAGGACGACTGACCAACTTTTGCTTCATCCGGTTGCTGAGGCCATTTCCATATACAGAAGGAGCACTGGAGATTTACCACATCTCAAGAGCAATAATTAGTACTGTTCTTTTGTGCCTGGGGAGATGAGGAAAAGGTAGAATACAATGACTGAATTAAGCATTAGTCATGTCAATGACGTGGGTCATGTCAACATGACCAAGTTCTTCTTTGCTTTTTTCCTTTAAACTAAATGGTCCGGGTGTTGGAAAAGAAACTTGTAACTAGAATCTCCTCATCACCAAATATTATGTTTTAATTGCTAAGCATGCCAGGTTTAAATAGCTATTACCAAATCTGCTTATCTGAAGCACATAAAACATAGGTTTTTAAAAGAAATTAAGGTCTCTATAGGCTTTTCCTGACAAATTTTGTTTGAAAAATGAATGGAAAAATGGCAATTTTACTTTTACGAATTGTGACTGATTTAAGTGTCGTTGTTGTTCAGTCACTAAGTCATGTCCAACTCTTTGTGACCTCATGAACTGCAGCACACCCAGCTTCCCTTTCCTTCACTATGTCCTGCAGTTTGCTCAAACTCATGTCTATTGAGTTGGTGACGCCATCCAACTATCTCATCCTCTGTTGCCCTATTTTCCTTCCACCCTCAATCTTTCCCAGCATCAGGGTTTTTCCCAGTGAGTCAGTTCTTTGCATCAGGTGGCCAAAGTATTGGAGCTTCAGCCTCAGCATCAGTCCTTCCAGTGAATCTTCAGGGTTGATTTCCTTTAGGATTGACTGGTTCAATCTCCTTGCAGTCTAAAGGACTCTCAAGAGTCTTCTCTAGCACCACCAAAGCATCAATTCTTTGGCCCATAAAGAAGGCTGAGCGCCAAAGAATTGATTTAAGTGTAGCTGTCTTATACAAATCAGCAGCAGGGAATATGCCTTATAGTTAAATCCATGATAGTGGAAGGGACTAAGATTTAGATAACAAACCAATGGTTAAAAAAAAAAGTAGACATATTTTTGAAATGCAGTCATCTAAACACAGACTCACACTATGCAAACACCAGCCTGCCTCTCTCAGGGGTGTAATCTCTTCTCTGCCATTTGAACCCGGGAATCATGCCCACCTTAACCCTATCCCACATTTGTGTTGCTGCTGGGGCAATAGGTAGACTAGAGGGGAAAGTTCAACATGGACCTAGAAGAACATTGAACTCTAGCCTCCATATGGTGCTTGATTCTCCCCAAGTTTGTTCAGATTCTGTTTCAACATTTCCAGGGATTAATATAATATAGTAGGAAGATTTAACTTTTGCTCTATTTATGCAGATATCTGCACCTATTTGGAATCCTCCTATCAGTCCTATTTCTGACTTTTTGGGTGACACAGGAAAAAAAATTACTGCTTATTTACAGTGATACCATTTGAAAGTCTTCTGTTATATCAATTCCAAAGGTTTCCCTTTGTAAGGAAAAACCATTTCCAGTTTTCAGAATCTTCTGTGTCATAGTTTGAACCTGTCTTGGTCATTATCCTCTGGACACCTTGTTTTCTAGTAATCCTCAAAGCTCAGTACTCAAAACCAAGCATAATCCTCAAAGAATAAGAGATTGAGAAGGTGAAATCACCTAGAATAAAATGGGGTCAGACATGTTGGTAAGTAATCCTTGGGTGTTATATTCTTTTAGTGTATATTTCAAAATCCAAGATGGTTGTTATAAATACAGAAGTAGAATGAGATTTGAAGAACATCAACAGTCACATTTAGCTGCCATTGATAATAATGGATGCTGGGGAAGAACTGATTTCCTCGGTGGGCAGGAAAGGTACTTGGGTCCCAGAGGGCTGGTGTGGTCCATTCTTGGGCAGCTGATTCTGTGCTGGTTGGTTTGTATCAATGGCAGATTTAAGAAGCAAAATTAATTAAACTGCCCCTCCGTGCTTCCCTCTGTTGGTACTGCTGCTGCTGCTGCTAAGTCGCTTCAGTCGTGCCCAACTCTTAGTGACCCCATGGACTGCAGCCCACCAGGCTCCTCCGTCCATGGGACTAGCTCCTCCCAGTTCAGCTACTACTGCATCTGGAATGACAGACGCCCTCAGGATAGATCTTGGGGAAACCTACAATTCAACTTAAACCTTTATGTTTCTGAAAATAGCTTTGGTATTTTCCAGGCCAGAATATTGGAGCCAATTGCCATTTCCTTCTCCAGGGGATCTTCCCCACGCAGGGACTGAACCTGCATCCTTATGTCTCCTGCACTGGCAGGTGGGTTCTTTACCACTAGCGCCACCTGGGAAATCCTTTGATATTTTAATACCTATTAAACTTCACTCTGAAACTAGATTGTTGGTTTATTGTAAAAGGATATGACTCAGGAACAGTTAAGTGGAAAAAATGCATAGGGCAAGGTATGGGGGAAGGGCTGGGAGGCTCCGATGCTCTCTGCAGGCTCACCACCCTCCTAGAACCTCCACATGCTTACCAACCCAAAAATTCTGAGTTTTTTGTTGTTTTTTTTTAAGGAGAGTAATATTGGGCAGAATTAAAACGAAAAGGTCCTGGGCCTTCTCTGGTGGTCCAGTGGCTTAAGAATCTGCACGTCCAGTGCAGGGGGCCCAGGTTGGAGCCCTAGTCAGGGAACCAGACCCCACATGCTGCAGCTAAGAGTTCGAATGCCACACCTAAAGATACCATGTGCCGCAATGAAGATCGAAGATCCCACACAACTAAGACCTGCTGCAGCCAAATAAATATATGCTTAAAAAATAAAATAAAATGTTAAGGTCTTAAAAATTAATTACATGAACAATAATAATGAAACTATCTATAGAAAGTGGGGATTATAGCTATTCTGCCTGTTATCTCTTGATTGGATTTCTGCAATAGCCTCCTTGCTTTCACTGTGGTGCCTCTTCATTCATTTTCCATGTTAGAACCAGAGTGACCTTTCTACCACTTAAATTCCTTCAGTGATTTCCCGTCTTTCCTGGGCCAATGACCAACATTCTTACCAGTTCTTCCATGGTTTGAATCATCCTTCCAGCTTCACTCTATGTCAATATCCCTTGTCCTCTGCACACACTGACCTTTGTCCAGGTTTTAGAACACATCATGGGAATGGCAACCCATTCCATTACTCTTGCCTGGAAAATCCCATGGACGGAGAAGCCTGGTAGGGCTGCAGTCCATAGGGTCGCGAAGAGTTGGACATGACTGTGCGACTTTGGTTTCACTTTTCACTTTCATGCATTGGAGAAGGAAATGGCAACCCACTCCAGTGTTCTTGTCTGGAGAATCCCAGGGACGGGGGAACCTGGTGGGCTGCCGTCTATGGGGTCGCACAGAATTGGACACAACTGAAGTGACTTAGCAGCAGCAGCAGCAGCAGCATGGGCCATTGCCATGCATTTTCCCCATTCTC
Source organism: Redunca redunca (assembly GCA_006410935.1). NCBI lineage: Eukaryota > Metazoa > Chordata > Mammalia > Artiodactyla > Bovidae > Redunca > Redunca redunca. The sequence goes on along the minus strand of SJYQ01002601.1, from coordinate 467,812 downwards.
TTCATCTAATTAACTGCCACTTCTGATTGAAAATTAAGCTTAAATGTCATTTCCTCAGGGGAACCCATTCCTGACCCTCCACTTAAGGTCACATCTCTTTCTTAAGTGCTCTCAACATTTCTTTTCTTCAGAGCACTTATCTCAGTTTGTAATTACATATTCAGTTCAGTTCAGTTGCTCAGTTGTGTCCGACTCTTTGCGACCCCATGAATCGCAGCACACCAGGCCTCCCTCTCCGTCACCATCTCTTGGAGTTCACTCAGACTCATGTCCATAGGTTATTAAGTTAATGTCAATGTAACAGGGGTATGTTTTAATCACTGTTCTGTCCTGAGCAAAAATCTCACCAAGACAGGCCACAGACACTCTTCCCCTCCTATACCTCAACCACTCTCTGTATTTCCAGGATCTCACTTCACCTCTGCTATGTGTGTATGTAAACAAGAGAGGGCTTATCTTTGCAGGTTGTTGGAAGGGGTCTGATCTAGGTTTTCCTTTGGATGATCACAGGCTCTGTACAATGCAAAGATCTCCTGTCTTACTTGACTGTCTAGTGCTGGCAACAGATGATGACCCCTCCCTCCAATCTGCAAGCATCCTCTTGGCTTGAAAGCACTGTATTCACATCATCACATTTAATTCATAATAAACCTATGAGATAGTATTTTTTAATACCAATTTTGCAGATAAAGAAACTGAGGCTCCGAGGGCTATGATAGCTTGTTCAAAGTGACACATTAGTAAGTGGTAGAGCCAGGATTTAAATTCAGGTCAGAGGGACCCCAGAGGCAGAATTTTAGCCTCAGTGCTTCCTGACATTCATAAAATGCTTCATAGTTTTCAAAGTTTTGGTTTTGTTTTTAAATTTTTATTGGGACTTCACTACTGGTTCAGTGGTTAAGAATCTGCCTGCCAATGCAGGGGAAAAGGATTTGATACCTGGTCTGGAAAGATCCCACTGCCATGAAGCAGCTAAGCCATGCACCACAACTAATGAGCCCATGCCCTAGAGACTGTGCTCTGCAACAAGAGAGTAGCCTCCACTCACCACAATTAGAGAAAGTCTGCACGCAGCAACAAAGACCCAGTGCAGCAAAAAATAATAAATAAAGTTAAAAGACAAAGAGATTGCATCTTAAGATAGTTTTTACTGGAGTATAGTAGACTTACAATGTCGTGTTAGTTTCAGGTGTACAGCAAAGTGAGTCAGTTGTATATATACATATATCCACTCTTTTAAAATTCTTTTCCCATATAGGCCATTACAGAGTACTGGGTAGAGTTCCCTGTGCTGTACAGTAGGTCCTTACTAGTTATCAACTTTATATATAGTAGTTTTCTTAACACCTCTTTGTAGACACTATCCTAACAATTCTAAGCATAGGCAGGGCAGATGTTATCATCCCATCACACTAGTGTGTACCTTGAAGCTTTGAGGAGCAGTAAGACTTACTCAGGTCATGGAATCAGAACTCAGATGCAGGCCTGGACTTTCTACTGTACAGTCTTCCTCCATAGATCAGAAGCAGGTCTATCAACGTGACTTAGCAGCACACAGATAGTGTCTAAAAAGAATAAAGGCAAAGGGTGCCTGTCCTACAACTTACTGAGCTGCCATTGGTCAGGGAAATGGAGTGGTAGTCAAGGATACTAAAATTTACATAACTTAAATTGAATGATTCTGATATCACTTAGCTGCCTATGCTCTGGACCCTCAGATATGTTATCCTGTGTGAACCATTCTCTCTGGGTACACATGAATTTCCTCTGTTATCACGACTTGTGAGAAATGCCTGCCCATCCACAGGGGCTGGCCTGACTGCCATGTTCACAGCATGTGAAACTCTCCCATCCTTTCTCCACTTTAATGAGAACAGAGTGCATGCCCCATTCAGTTAAGCTGGTTAATTTCTCTCTGGCGAGAATGAAGAGAAATGAGAAAATTGAGCACTGGTAAGAGAGAGAGGTATAGGGTGGGAAGGGAGGTTGGCAACCGAATTGAGAAACAGAGAAAGCAGGTCATGCAGAAGGAAGAACAAACAAATCAGGCAAGAAAAGACAAGCAGAGTTGATAAAGACGATACCTCTTCAGATTCCCAAAGTATTTCCAGTTTCTGGTTCCACTTCTGTCTGGAGGCTTGACTGCTTTCCTGAGACACTAGCTGGAGTTGGGTTTGGTGGTTTGCATCCCAAAGGGTCCTAAGTGAAGCTCCAATTCTGGCTGATGGAGGAGGACTGAGGAGTGGAAAGGACCGGCTGATGCCAGGGCGATCATGTGCACGGAGATAAATTGCAGAAGAGTCTCTGCTTCAGAGTGATGGCCATTGTAGAAGCAGAATGCGACAATTACTTGGGACTTCTAGTGATATAAAGACTCGTTAAAGCGTCGCAGGCTTCATTTAGCTGGTAAAGGGGAGGAGGCTTTTGATCATCCACAAAGGACATGAATATAACAGAAAGCAGTCAGGTGTGCATTGTGCTCTTTTCTGTTTTCCCTTCTGTGGTTACTGTGACAGTGGGACCGAGCTTTACTATGGCTTCTTCCTGGATACTTTTCTATATATTACAGTGATGAGGAGTCTGGAGAACACTGAAGTGCCAGGATGAGGGGTAACACTGTAACCGACATCTGTATCAAGCTCTACACCTTACAAAGTACTTTCGCATACATTATAGTTCTGAGATTTATGGAGCACCTCTTATATATCAGGGGCTCCGTCATGGCTTTTTATGTAATAGCTCTGATTCCCACGACCACACCCAAAGGGAATTATTCTCATCCTCAGTTTACAAATCAGGAAACTGAGGATCACAGAACTTAAATGACCTGCCTGTGAATATTCAGATGCCAAGGTCTGAAAGATGTCCTTTAGCCTGCATTTTGCATTCCTATAGCTGTGTAATGATACTGTCCCCCACTCTTCATTTCACTCTAATTCATCCATACAGATGAGAGAGAATACACTTTCATAAAAATATGCATGATTAGGTCATGGTAATGGCAGGGGGAGTATTCAAAAATAATTGAGAACTATAACAGAAATATAGAACAACTCAGGGAAGTCAAGGGTGGAAGTATTTGATCAATTCCATTCGATTCTCTCTGGCAGAGGTGAGAAATGAGGCTCTCATCAATTTTAATTTAATTTATCTATTTAACAAATTCAACAAATACTTATTGAATGCTTGTCTATTCCATGCCAGGTATTGAGAGAGATGCTGGAGACAGAAGTTGGGAATACATGGATACAATTCATAGTCCTAATGGGTTCTTGAAGCAGTGGGGAAACAGATTTATAAGCAAGCCCAATACAGTCTCTTAAGAGCACTGAGGGAGGTAGGATATTTTACAAGGAGTAATATGAATTTAAGTAAAATGTGTATAAAATGTCGTTTTTGCTGGGGCTGCAGATCAAGGACACTGAAGATATCACAGAAGAGGTAGTGAGGGGCTGGGGTGCTGAGGATGAGTAAGAATTTTTTAGGTGAACAATGGGGTATTGTTAGCCTGCAAAAAGATTACTGCCTACTTTGTTCATTTCAAGAATCCATGGAGCAGAATTTTCAGAGCTGGTTCCCCTATCAGCTTGTGAATCTTTTTTTTCCCCTTGGAATGAACTTGTACTAAAAGAGGGATCTGAACAGCATTGAAAGGTGCTTATTCAAAATCTGCTACTAAAGAGTTTCCTGTCTTGGACTTACCTTATGTAGCTCTTCTGCACTCAGGGGTGTGCGTGTGTGTGTGCGTGTGTATTCATCTTTGTGGGCTTTTCTTCCATCTGCCACTGGAGAAGGGTTTACAGCAACAACTGTGACAATATATAATCTGATAAAGTGCTAATTTTATTTCTGGTTATATTTTTTTCTCACCATGATTAATCAATATTTCATCCGTAAGTTTCACATTATATGTGCAATACTTATATTTTTGTTTACAGGTTTGACTCCATATCCACTGTGTGCTCCTTTAAATGCATTTTTTTTTTTTTTGGGTAAACAGTTGCTATTTCCAGATGGAAACATACTCATCAGTACACTTTATTAGAAATTTAATTTGATCATGAAGTTCATCAATCAGTAAATAAATGGTCAATTAATATTTAACAATTTAAAAATAACTGCATAATTGCACTAAAATGCTCAGTAACATCTTGTTGCATAGTCTGAGCATTGCTTAAAAGAACATTTATTCAGCCAAGAAAGTTTTGGGTGGTATAAAATATCTAGAACAATAGCCTGAACTTTGTGATTTCTTAAACACTCAGGTTTTCCAGATCAGTGAGGGCATCTAATGCAATACTGATTTAATGTGACACATTATAACAAATGAACTATCAATTGATGACTAATGACCATATGAATTGATTTGTCCATTTGCCTAACACATTATAGAGCAGGCCACTAAATGCATATAGATCATGTGATGGTAAAGACAGGCTGCTTTCTAAATATGAAGGTTGTATGGGTCGTGGCCAACATAGTCCCGGTGGGAAACATTCTTGGAAATTATAATTGAGTCATTGGGATATGTTATTAGTTTTTAAAGGAATTGATTTACATAAAGTCTCAGGAAAATATTGAATGCAAAATAATGCAGAACCAAGGCTACAGTGTTGTTAAATGTGAAGACAGCCTGCAGTAACTTGATTCATACAGAGTTTGACACAAAAAGGCAGAAGTAAAACTATGTGCCTGTGATGAGGGATCATAAATGAGGAAATGAATTGGTAAGTATGGGTAAGGCCTGAAAATACTTCATGGCCATCCCAATCATTCTGGGTATTGTTGATCATGGGAGAAGGCTTCAGTTTCCCTTGGGGAGTGTACCTAGGGAGAAGGCAATACGGACAGCATAGTTGGACCTTGAAGGGTTTCATTTCCATTCCTCATGGCATTAACATCAACAAGAAATTTTTTTTTTTTTTAAGTAGTACTCACTTACTATCTATCCACCTCTGTTGACACTGCCAGTTCAGTTCAGTTCAGTTCAGTCGCTCAGTCATGTCCGACTCTTTGCGACCCCATGAACTGCAGCACACCAGGCCTCCCTGACCATCACCAACTCCTGGAGTTCACTCAGATCCACGTCCATTGAGTCCGTGATGCCATCCAGCCATCTCATCCTCGGTCGTCCCCTTCTCCTCCTGCCCCCAATCTCTCCCAGCATCAGAGTCTTTTCCAATGAGTCAACTCTTCCCAGGAGGTGGCCAAAGTACTGGAGTTTCAGCTTTAGCATCATTCTTTCCAAAGAAATCTCAGGGCTGATCTCCTTCAGAATGGACTGGTTGGATCTCCTTGCAGTCCAAGGGACTCTCAAGAGTCTTCTCCAACATCACAGTTCAAAAGCATCAATTCTTCGGCGCTCAGCCTTCTTCACAGTCCAACTCTCACATCCATACATGACCACAGGAAAAACCATAGCCTTGACTAGACGGACCTTAGTCAGCAAAGTAATGTCTCTACTTTTGAATATGCTGTCTAGGTTGGTCATAACTTTTCTTCCAAGGAGTAAGCGTCTTTTAATTTCATGGCTGCAATCACCATCTGCAGTGATTTTGGAGCCCCCCAAAATAAAGTCTGACACTGTTTCCACTGTTTCCCCATCTATTTCCCATGAAGTGATGGGACTGGATGCCATGATCTTCATTTTCTGAATGTTGAGCTTTAAGCCAACTTTTTCACTCTCCTCTTTCACTTTCATCAAGAGGCTTCTTAGTTCCTCTTCAGTTTCTGCCATAAGGATGGTGTCATCTGCATATCTGAGGTTATTGATATTTCTCCCGGCAATCTTGACTCCAGCTTGTGCTTCCTCCAGCCCAGTGTTTCTCATGATGTACTCTGCATATAAGTTAAATAAGCAGGGTGACAATATATAGCCTTGACGTACTCCTTTTCCTATTTGGAACCAGTCTGTTGTTCCACGTCCAGTTCTAACTGTTGCTTCCTGACCTGCATACAGGTTTCTCAAGAGGCAGGTCAGGTGGTCTGGTATTCCCATTTCTTTCAGAATTTTCCACAGTTTATTGTGATCCACACAGTCCAAGGCTTTGGCATAGTCAATAAAGCAGAAATAGATGTTTTTCTGGGACTCTCTTGCTTTTTCCGTGATCCAGTGGATGTTGGCCATTTGATCTCTGGTTCCTCTGCCTTTTCTACTGACACTGTCAGTAGATGACACTAAATTAGCATGTTATTTTTGTAATCTCCAACCTGGATAATGCGGTTATGAGCATCATCAGGTTTGCAGACAGCATCAAGATGGAAGGGCTTAACACCTCAAAACTCACACGCAAATATAATCTTTTGAGTCAAGGAGCTTGACAGCAGTTCCAAATCATCTTCAGTGATACAGTAGTAGTCTGTGGCTTATCATTGCAGAAAGTACAGGGTTCTCTGCCTTCTGTAGAACCTGTTGAGCTGTAAGAATTACCTGGTTGACATTTTGTTCCAACTCAACAGCTTTGTGTTAGCTGACATACAATAGACAATAAAGCATTGTCTCTCCAAAACTGGCTCCAGGATGTTGGCTGTGTTTTAGTAGGCCTATGAAAATCTCCTCTCCCTTATAGTTCACTTCCTTCATAACACTTTATCTTAACAATTATAAATTTATTTGTTGATTTACTTGTTCTATAAGCACAGGACCAAGTATATCTTTTTTATTAATACTTTTAATGCCAGTTGTTATTTACTTATTTAATTTTTAAGTGTGCTGGGTCTTCGTTGCTTTGAATGGGCTTTCTAAAGCTGTGGCTAGTGGGGGCTCCTCTTTGTGGGACGTGTGGACTTCTCATTGCAGTGGCTTCTCTTGTTGCAGAGCATGGGCTCTAGAGTGCTGGCTCAGTAGTAGTTTGAGGCTTGCTTATTCCACGGCACGTGGAATTACTTGCTCTGCGGCATGTGGAACCTTTTTGGACCAGGCAACGAATTCTTGTCTCCTGCATTGGCAGGTGGATTCTTATCCACTTTACCACCAAGGAAGTCTCTAAGTATATCTTCAGAAAAATTTTATCAATGTATTCCCAGTATCCAATACCTCACGTGTCCTGTATTATTCGAAGAATAAATGAGCCAAATTTAAATTCAGTGACTCACAGAAGTCCAGAATTCACCTTCATCAAGGGCTCCATTTTAAACCTGAGTCGTGTCAGTTGCCAGGTTCAGATACATCTGGACTCTCTTTATGGAGGGTGGAAAGTACACTGGAATCTACATTGATTTTACTGAGTTAATGTGCATGGGAGGAAGAGGAATGAAAATATGGCCCCCAACCTCCTGTGTGGAACACTATGATGAAAGGTGGACAGAAAGTGCAGGATTACTTTCCATGAGGACTCTGTGAGTTGTGTGGCCACATATGGTCTATGACATGAGCGGATGAGAGACGATCATCTCATTGTTACCAAGGTCATTCTGGAGTCTCAGGGGCTGGCATCTCTGGGAGGGCACAGGCATCACGGACATGAGTATTCACACGAGAGGACCAGTACCATTGATAGAAGAGATGCTTTCGATGAAGTAGACATCAAGTGGAGGGCAGAAGATAAGAAGAATGTGGCAAGGTATGTACTTCACTGACAGGTTCCTGATCCCAAGAGACACTTGGGCATTTCCAGATACAAGCACAGGAGGATTTATCCCTTTTCAAGGAGATGTATTTAAGGGCCAATGAGATGTGCATTATTGCTGCACTGGTGACGCCATCTGCACCCATAGATTTAAGAGGCCTGGAAAAGCTTAGGTTACATTTCTACCAGGAAATTTTTTATGCTTCTCTAGCCCATTGATTGGCAACCCTTAGTTAATATGGCCAACTGACATGTTTAACTTTATCTAGCTGTATTTTGAGCTCCTACTCCAAAACTAAGCTTCTGGGTTGGAGATCCATAAATCACAGAAAACCCCTTCCTAATTTGTAATGTGGATGTTCCTAGAGGAGAAGTGATAGCCCAGGATTCATGTTCAACTAGTCTGTAGATTGTGGGTGTGAATTCCTGTCTTCACTGGGAAGTCCCAGAGGGGAAGGTTTGTATCTTATTCATTTCTGAGTCTTCAGGGTCTTGCTCCATGTTGGGCACAGAGGAGACACTCAGGAAATATTTCATGAACAGTATTTTATTTTAACTTTATAACCCTGAAAGGTGGAGTACATGAAAGTTGAATGTTAGGATAAAAGTATTATTTTCATTGACAAAGAGAAAGGAAAAGCAAGCGAGGGTCTCAACAGATTCTTATAATGCACAGTTTCTGAATCTTTCTTGTTTGTTTGTTTTAAAGATTTATTTATTTATGGCTGTGCTGGGTCTTCATTGCTGTGTGGGTTTTTTCTCTACTTGAGGCAAGCGGGGGTTTCTCTGTAGTTCCAGGTATGTGAGCTTCTCATTGTGGTGGCTTCTCTTGCTGTGGAGACAGGCTCTAGGGCACACGGGCTTTAGCTGTTTTGGTGGGTGGACTCAGTAGTCGTGGCTCCTGGGCTCCAGAGCACAGGCTGAATAGTTGCAGTGCACGGGCTTAGTTGCCCTGTGGTATGTGGGATCTTCCCAGACCAGTGATGGAATCCCCATCTCCTGCATTGGCAGGTGGATTCTTTACCACTGAGCCACCAGGGAAGCTTCCCACCCTTTTTTTCTTAATTCAATTTCTCACTTTTCAGCCTCTACTCAGCCAGGTTCATGTTACCAGACAATGCCACCCAGGCAGGAAGCACTCTGAAATGTGTTCTGTGTTCTTTTCCCCTAAGCTCCATTCTTCGTACTAATAACATGACTTGTGTGGGACAAGCTCCCTGGGATTTGCAGACTGAAATCCCTCGCAGGAGGCAGGATGACACATGACCACTCCACCCTGCTCATCCTCACTCCACAACATCTCCATCCCCACATCACCCAGGCTACATCTCCTGCTAACTTTTTTCTGAGGAACGCCAAATATTTGGAATATCACAGACAGCCTGATTCTCATGGACACTTTCAAGTCCTTTTAGAATTCTGTTAATAATTGCTAGAAAGAGTAAGGAGTGAAATAACCATGTAAAACCCCAAAGGTTTCACTGGCCTAGTTAAGCCTACAGTATCAGGATAAGACATGTATCCATCTTTTTCCAAAACTGTAGTGGTGTCATGCTGCCAACATGGCTGGTCAATGGGAAGGACCATCTGTGCTGTACACTTCATTGAATGGAGAACACGTGGGTAGTCCCTTCAAAAGGAACATACCGTAAGGGGTTGACTGGGACTCAGTACTGACTAGGAGCTGGTTTTATTTTCTGTGCAGTGATGTGAGTACCCAGCCTGTGGTGTCATCCCAAGTTATGAGTGTCAAGCTCCATTCTGAGCCAAGGAGTGGACAAGGACGGACTTTTAAAAAAATTCTCCGTGTCATAGTGCTTAGTTTAATTAAAAGGATAGTTACCTGTTTCATTCTTAGTTTCACTTAAATAAAACATTTCAAGTAGTAATAATGCCTTGTGATACTTTTCTTGACCAAGATATGTAAATTAATCCAATTAATTCAATGATACAATTAATTAATCCAATTAATTCAAAGATACAGTCCTCTTCCAGGACCTGGGAACATGCTAGTGAGCAAGTCTTTAAACAGTTTCAGTCAGTCAGTTCAGTCTCTCGGTTGTGTCTGACTCTTTGCGACCCAACGGACTGCGGCACACCAGGCTTCCTTGTTCTTCACTAACTTCTGGAGCTTGCTCAGACTCATGTCCACTGAGTTGGTGATGCCATCCAGTGATCTCATCCTCTGTCCTCTGCTTCTCCCCAGGCCTTCAGTCTTTCCCAGCACCAGGGTCTTTTCCAATGAGTCAGTCCTTTGCATCAGGTGGCCAAAGTATTGGAACTTCAGCTTCAGCATCAATCCTTCCAGTGAATATTCAGGACTGATTTCCTTTAGAATTGACTGACTTGATCTCCTTGCAGTCCAAGGGACTCTCAAGAGACTTCTCCAACACCACAGTTCAAAAGCATCAATTCTTCGGCACTCAGCTTTCTTCACAGTCCAGCTCTTGCATCCATACATGACCGCTGGAATAACCATAACCTTGACTAGACGAATGTTTGTTGGCAAGGTAATGTCTCTGCTTTTGAATATGCTCTCTAGGTTGGTTATAACTTTCCTTCCAAGGAGTAACCGTCTTTTAATTTCATGGCTGCAATCACCATCTGCAGTGATTTTGGAGCCCCCCAAAATAAAGTCTCTCACTGTTTCCGTTGTTTCCCCATCTAGTTGCCACGAAGTAATGGGACTGGATGACATGATCTTAGTTTTCTGAATGTTGTTTTAAGCCAACTTTTTCACTCTCCTCTTTTACTTTGATCAAGAGGCTCTTTAGAGTTCTTTAATTCAGGTTTATTTAAGTAAAATTCCCACTGTTTTAAAGATATGTAGGCTCTGACAGGTAACCAAGAGGCACATGAAAAGATGTTCAACATTGCTTATTAGAGAAATGAAAATCTAAACTACCATGAGGTACCACTTCACACCAGTCAGAATGGCCATCATTTAAAGTCTACAAATAACAAATGCTGGAGAAGGTGCAGGGAAAGAAGGAATCCTCTCACACCTTTGGTGGGAATGTAAGTTGGTGCAGCCACTATGGAAAACAGTGTGGAAGTTCCTCAAAAAACCAAAACTAGAGTTGCCATTTGATTTAGCCATCCTACTCCTGGGCACATGTCTGGACAAAACTGTAATTCAAAAAGGTAATGCACCTCTATGTTCATAGCAGCACTGTTCACAATAGCCAAGACATGGAAACAACCTACAAGTCCATCGGCAGATGAGTGGATAAAGAAGATGTGTATTCAATGGAATATTACTCAGCTACAGAAAAGAATGAAACAATGCCATTGGCAGCAACATGGATGGACCTAGAGATGACTAATATTAAGAATCTAAGTGAAGTAAGTCAGAGAGAGAGACAAATACCACGTGCTATCATTTATATGTGAAATTTAAAATATGACACAAATGAACTTATCTATGAAACAGAAACAGACTCACAGAGATAAGGATCAGACTTGCTGTTGCCAAGAGAAAGGGGATACGGTGGAGTAATGGAGTGGGAGTTTGAGGTGAGCAGATGCAAACTATTGCATTATACATAGAATAGAATAGATAAACAACAAAGTCCTACTGTGTAGTATGTGAAGTGACATCGCTCAGTCGTGTCCGACTCTTTGCGACCCCATAGACTGTAGCCTACCAGGCTCCTCTGTCCATGGGATTTTCCAAGCAATAGTACTGGAGTGGATTGCCATTTCCTTCTCCAGGGGATCTTTCCAGACCCAGGGATCAAACCCAGGTCTCCCACATTGTAGACAGACGCTTTACCGTCTAAGCCACCAGGGAAGTCCCACTGTGTACTATAGGAAACTATATTCAATATCCTGTAATAAACCATAGTGGGAAAGAATATAGAAAAGAATGTACATATATATATATATATAAAACTGAATCATTTTGCTGTTTAGCAGAAATTAATACAATATTATAAATGAACTATATTTCAGTAAAAAAGATACATAGGTTCCAAGATAGCAGAGTCACAATGTAATGGGGTTTTAGTTTATTTTCTTATTGTTTACTGTTCCTGTAGAAACACAGACTTAGTTCTATCTTAGATTTCCCCCTCCTTCTCCCTTCCCTTTCTTTCTTTTCTTTTACTTTTCTCCTTCCTATCTCCCTCTCTCCTTATTTTCTTTCTCTTCCTGGCAACGTATGTCTAAGTGTGACAAGCACATATAAGACAGTGACTGACACTTTAATAACAGAGAATTAAGTCCTTGAGATGTCACTGGAAAGTAGAAAAATAGGATGTACACTCATGCAAAAAACACCTAAATGGTCTTAAAGATGCAGAGGCTGTTAAATGGAAGGGCCGATCCTTCCTTTCTGAGATGTTCCTGAATTGAATCTGGCTGTCAATTAGCATCTACAGACACATGCATCTTTCTTCACAGAAACCATGTTATACGGGGAGATGGATTGACAGGGACCAGGTCTGACTTTAATTGTGGGTGATGTTGCTATTGTATAGCCTCTCCCGAGGTGGGTGGGTGGTGGGGGCGGGACATGGACATGATTTGAAGGGCTGATTGATTCTGAGAACTCACCCAATAATCCCTGACTACCCCAGGTGGTATGCAGAAATACATTCCCTGATCTCTGGTTTTCAGTCATCATACCTTTCTACTCAGAATGCACATTCTCCTTTCACCTGGTCCCTTTGTTGCCTCTGAAGTCCATCTGCAGAACTGGGCATCATGATGGAGGAAGATGAGCAGCAGGAGGCTAGGCTGTGTGTTTGCTTCTGGAGGAAATATGACCTGTAGAAGAAAGGGGTCCAAGGGTAAGGAATTCAACTGCTCTCAATGCCCAGAGCGACCAGAGGCTCTGCTTCCTCCTCTGCCTGCACGTACATTGAGCAGGTCCCCCTGTTCTGTGCTATCACCACTGCCTACTTGAGTCCTTCCGCCACTGCAGCTGGAGAAGGAAATGGCAACCCTCTCCAGTATTCTTGCCTGGAGAATCCCATGGACAGAGGAAGCTGGTGGGCTACAGTCCATGGGGTCGCAAGAGTTGGACACGACTGAGTGACTAAACCACCACCACTGCACCAGTCTCTGGCTTTGCTTACACTATTTGTGATTCTCAGTGAAGTTCATGTTTGCTTTGATCATGTTTTTTTGGTTACTGTCTTTTCCTCCTCATTTAGTTTAAAACTACTTCAAGGTTGGGATTGTTTTAGTGTCTTCACATTTTAACAAATATGACCTAAGCTTTGAGTCACAAGAGGAAGAAAATAAATCAGTTCCTGCCTATTTTCTTCATCTATTTAGTTGTTCATTTCTCTTTTAAAAAATGTATAATAAAAATATTTAAAACTATTCACCATGTTTATTTAATGGTAGCACTGTAAAGTCAGACTACTTGAATTGTGTCTTAAAAAAAAAACACTTTTAATTTTATATTGGAACATAGGGCTTCCCTGGTGGCACAGAAGTAAAGTATCCACTTGCAATGCAGGAAACTCAGGTTTGATCCTCGGGTTGGGAAGATCCCCTGGAAGAGGGCATGACAAATGACAAACTACTCCAGTATTCTTGCTTGGAGAATCCCATGGACAGAGGAGCCTGGCAGGCTATCGTCTACTAGGTTGCAAAGAGTTGGACATGATTGAAGCAACTTAGGACACATAGTTGATTAACAATGTGGTGATAGTTTCAGGTGTACAGCAAATGATTCAGTTATACATATACATGTATCTATTCTTTTTTGAATTCTTTTCCCATTTCTGTTGTCACATAATATTGAGCAGAGTTCTCTGTGCTATAGTCAGTCCTTGTTGGTTATCCATTTTAAAGTTAATTTGTCTTTAGTTCAGTCAACACATATGCATTAAGCATCTATTTCATGCCATCCATTGTTGTAGACATAGGGATACAGTAGTGAGCACAAAATTTCCTCAGGTAGCATTCTAGAAGGGGGAGATAAACAAACAAATAAATGCACAATATGCCATATGGTGATAAGTGCTATGGAGAAAAATCCTTTGGGAATGGTCAGTTGCAATTTTAAACAAAGCAGTAAGAAACACCTTTCTGAGAAGGTGATATTTAAACTAAAAAATGAACTGTATTTCTTATTCTGCCTGGAATGGAATGCATTGTCCCCAGGCTCCAGAGTAATTTAGACTCTACCTGCTCTATAAAACCCAGCCCCTTCAGTGGTCATGTTTATAACTTAGGCTAAGAAAAGTATTTTTGGGTTAACTGAGATTTAAATTTAACTGGGGCTCCTATGCTTTATCTGGCAGTCTTGGCAGCCCAATTCTTCCCTCAAGCTGGAAATATTCTTTCTTTTGAGCTGCCGTGTCATTCTCTTCTTCTTTTAAGCCACCACTTGGACACTCATTATACTTCAGCAGTTACTTTATCAGCCTAGCTAAGCATTCCCTTGAAAGTCAGGAAGTAAAGTCAGAGAAAATGTGGCGGGATTCAGGACAGGGAGGTTTCAGCTGCAGAAAATCAGGTCATAAAGACCCAGAGTACAGAAAAATTCCTAGGAGGTATTTGGAGACTGCCAACATGAGGAAGTATTGTTAAATGGGAGCAGGAGAAAGTGCCAAAGTGAATTTCAAATTAGTTGAGGTTTTAGCAGATGAACAAGGAGAGAGCTTGATACTGAGGCAGAAAGTTAGGTTTTTCTCTCTTTAAGAAGTTGACCTTGCCTGAACTAGGGTGAGGGCTTTATTTCACCCTCTTTCTTCCCTCCAACAGGGACCTGATGCATATGCTCAACTACCAGAAACAGCGGCAAGTGCAAACACCTGCTGGCACTGCTAATTACCAAGTGCCCCCAGGATGAGGGCATAGGTTTAACACCTGGGCAGAGGCAGCTGACTGTTAGAACCAGAGAATGTTGACATTGTGGTTCTTGCAGAACCTGGGTCATTAATCAGAGCAATAGTGCTTTGTACCTAGGAAACAGGGCCATGAAGAGTCTTTTACTTTTGATTACTGGGTGTTTGTTATAAAAAAGAACAAAACAAAAACATAAACAGATTTTCTTAGCTTTTCTGTAGCAGAGAATGTTGGCAGTTTGGACGAGCCTGATGTGAACTCATCTGTATTTAGGTAAAATTTGCTGCCTGAAACATTAATGAAAGGTGCACTCAACAGATTGCTTCCTGTATAAATGACCTTAGTACTTCTATCTGATCATAGTGTACACCTATTGATTTTAAAGGCAGGCACCTTGATAACACTGGCGATGTAGTGACTGTTAAAAGGTTTGCAGAGAACACTACTTAACAATTTCCCTTTCCTTTTTACTATGCCCAGTAGCCTTTTCAGTGTTTTTTTAAATTTATTGTTGGAGGGATAATAATGGCAAAATTTTAAAGTATTTTTTCCACCCCATTGTCCCAGGTTGTGTGTTAAGGACTCCATAAAAATGATCTCATTGAATTCTTTTAACAACTCTATGAGGAAGGAAATTCCCTGCCCAAATTTACTTATGAAGAAACCGAGGCTGAGAAAGATAAAGAGATTTGTGTATGGTCTTTCCTCTTTCATCTGTCTGGCTAGCCTGCCCAGTTTGGTGCTTTTGCAATTATACAGTAGAAGAAGGCTGAGCACCGAAGAATTGATGCTTTTGAACTGTGGTGTTGGAGAAGACTCTTGAGAGTCCCTTGGACTGCAAGGAGATCCAACCAGTCCATTCTGAAGGAGATCAACCCTGGGATTTCTTTGGAAGGAATGATGCTGAAGCTGAAACTCCAGTACTTTGGCCACCTCATGCGAAGAGTTGACTCATTGGAAAAGACTCTGATGCTGGGAAGGATTGGGGGCAGGAGGAGAAGGGGATGACAGAAGATGAGATGGCTGGATGGCATCACTGACTCGATGGACGTGGATCTGAGTGAACTCCGGGAGTTGGTGATGGACAGAGAGGCCTGGTGCGCTGCGATTCATGGTGTCCCAAAGAGTCGGACACGAGTGAGCAACTGAACTGAACTGAACAGCATACAGTGGAGAAGGCAGTGGCACCCCACTCCAGTACTCTTGCCTGGAAAATCCCATGGGCGGAGGAGCCTGGTAGGCTGCAGTCCATGGGGTCGTGAAGAGTTGGACACGACTGAGTGACTTCACTTTCACTTTTCACTTTCATGCATTGGAGAAGGCAATCGCAACCCACTCCAGTGTTCTTGCCTGGAGAATCCCAGGGATGGGGGAGCCTGGTGGGCTGCCGTCTATGGGGTCGCACAGAGTTGGACACGACTGAAGTGACTTAGCAGCAGCAGCAGCATACAGAAGGGGACTATCTCTTGGCACTCACCTTCAGAGGGAGTTATTTTGACTTTCCTCCATTGACCATTGGTCACACCTCAAGTTCTTTCCTCACTCAGCAGATTTGTGGCTGGGACCTCTTCTGCTTTCCTTGGGATATGGGTCAGACCCATGGCCTGTGATTTCTAGAAAAAGAATTCATGTTTAGTGCCCTGGAGAACCTACCCACTATCATCATGTACAAGGGAGTTGTGTCAAGATCAGGTCTGAATTATGAGGTTAAACAAAAGTCATTGTTTTTCTGGTTCCATACATGCATTTCTTTATTGATATCATTGTATGCTGTGTCATACATATAATAATTTTCTATTTGTCTGCACTACAAATAGTTAAAGGATTTTGCTAATTATTTTAGAATTAAAAAAAAGGGAAAGTCTGTCTTCTATTCAGGAACTGGAATATAATTTTCACTTTTCAGATGATGTAAAAGGAAGTACATTTCATCTACGTGCATGGTTAGGAAACAAAGAGCAACAACAGCCCTTTTAAAACAATTAGGTTTCGCCTGGAGACATAATCCAAAGAAACTTTGGCTGTTTATCTGCTGCCATCTGAAGTGACAACTAGGGTTAAGATTTCCTTGCAGCAAGTGCTAATCACACAACTTTTATTCAGAGCTATCCTTTTAGAAAATATTTGGGACATATTTAAACCTCTTAATATTCAGTGGGGCTGAAGAGATTTTAAAATCAAGGTGTTAAGAGTACAGAGAAATTTTAGGGCAGTGAAAATACTCTGTGTGGTACTATAGTAGTAGATATATGTCACTATGGGACAAGACCCTGATGCTGGGAAATACTGAAGACAAAAAGAGAAGGGGGTGGCAGAGTATGAGATGGTTAAACAGGATCACTAACTCAATGGATACGAATTTGAGCACGCTCCTGGAGATAGAGGAGGACAGAGGAGCCTGGTGTGCTGCAATTCATGGGGTCACAAAGAGTTAGACATGCCTTAGCGACTGAACAACGATAACAAATACGTCATTGTATCTTTGTGTATCATCCATAGAATGTACAACACCAAGAATGAACCCTAAAATAAACTATGGACTTTGGGGCCTAACGATGTTTCAAGGCAGGTTCACCAGTTATAATAAATATATCCCTCTGGTGGGAGATGTTGATACTGGAGGCTACACCTGTGTGAGGGTTGGCAGGGGATATAGGACATCTCAGCACCTCCCTCTCAATTTTGCTATAGCCTGAAATTGCCTTAAAAATTAGTCTTTGTATTTTGGGGGCCCAGAAATCCAAATGTTAAGATAATTTTAAAATTGATTTTTTTAAGTTTTTTTCTTTGTTGTTGCTGCTGTTTCCATTTCCCTCCCTCACAAATATTTGAGAGCTACTGGAGTAGAGAAACAGGCCTAAATTTCATTGTCTGTCAGACCTGAACCTTGACACTGTCGTTTTGTAACAGTATGACCTCAGGCAGATGCTTAACTTCTTGGTGTTCCGGCTTCGTCATCTGTAAAATGAGAATAATAGTATTTTCCTGGAAAGATTAGACGTCATATATAAAAACCACCTATTGTAGTCCTGGCAAATTGTAAACATGTAACGTGTAATAGCTGCTATTATTACTCATGGATCGCTATGAAGAAATAGCTTCACCTGACGCCAAGAGGACTGAGTCTCATGATAAATCATTTAACACTTGCCATCAATTAACTTTGAAGGGGTTGCTTGAAGTAGAAGGAAGCAATTGATTGAATGGATGAGCCACTTCAGAAAGGTCTTTCTTAAAGCTGAGGGGCAGTGGTGGCTTGAGGGGAGCAGTCTCCCTGAGCAGTGGTCCCTAAACCTCAGAAAGCACCAGAAACTCTCAGGGTGCTTGTTATTCAGGTTGATTCAAGAGCTCCGTTCCCTGCTTGTCAGATCAGACCTCGGGGGTGAAGAATCAGAACGTACAATAAGCTCCTGCATTGATTTTTAGGAAGCCAGGGAAGCATTTGTTCATAGACCAACTTTGGGAAAGCACTGCTTGCAGGACACAGTTGAGGTCCTGATGTTATATTACTCTTTTCTTCCTTCCAACCCAAACACTGAGCTCAGGCTCTATGATTTCTCGTAGCAACAGTAGTAGCGGGGGTACCACCACTAATAGTATTAACAACAGTGTTTACTGAGCCCTTTCTGTGAGCCAGGACATGTTCTAAACGGTAAATACATTAACTCCTTAATCTTCAGAGCAATACTCGCAGATAGCCATGATAATTAGCTAGATTTTACAGGGAGAGCACTTAGGCACCACAGGTAAGTACGGGGAGGAGCCGAAGTGAGAAGGCATAACCATCTCAGCTAAAATGGGCCTCAAGTGAGCCTCCTGCTAACTGGGATGAAAGGGCTGGTCTGGAGCCAGGCTGGCCTCTGGGGAGATGAATGCTGAGGACAGAGAGAGGCCTGGCAAACAGCACATGGTCCTGGGACAGCGTCATTAGGTCGTTTGTACTGGACGGTGGCTGGAGGCCCTCTCCGATCACACTGCAACATGCTGGCGTGTTGTGGGGATCCTGGGGAAAGCAGTTCTGTGCTGTGCTTAGCTCCTGAGAGCATGACATCGAGCTGAGGGAAACTAGTCTCCCAGGCTCAGCACTATACTCCTGTCAGGAAGCACAAGGAATTTCCTGTTTGGAATTCCCCCACAGCTCATTTCTCAGGCCCTGGGGGCCATTTCTTGGAAGCCCCAGTGCCGAAAACTCCCTTTTCCTCCCTATTATATGACTTTCCCTTCAAAAATGATGGACATTTCTTACATGATAGTATACATGTTTCAATGCCATTCTCCCAAATCATCCCACCCTCTCCCTCTCCCACAGAGTCCAAAAGTCTGCTCTATACATCTGTGTCTCTTTTGCTGTCTCGCATACAGGGTTATCATTACAGTATTGTAAAGTATAATAAAAGAAAGAAATTAAAAAAATAATAAACAAAAAAAAAGAAAAAAAAATGATGGACATTTCTTACATGATAGTATACATGTTTCAATGCCATTCTCCCAAATCATCCCACACTCTCCCTCTCCCTCTCCCACAGAGTCCAAAAGTCTGCTCTATACATCTGTGTTTCTCTTGGTGTCTCGCATACAGGGTTATCATTACAGTATTGTAAAGTATAATAAAAAAGAAATTAAAAAATAATAAACTAAAACAAAGAAAAAAGAAAAAAATGATGGACATTGGGAATACATTATATAGGACAGAGAAATATAACCATTACATTGCAATAACTTTAAATGAAGCATGATCTAAATTTATAAAAATATTGAATCACTATGTTGTACATCTGAAATGAATATAATATTGCAAATCAACTACACTGCAATTTTAAAAATGGTGGGTATTTCCAACTTCAGTGTTCCTGAAACACACAAACTGATAACCTGTTTACTGATAATCAATAAAAGGAAGAGAAACAGAGCAGCACCTACGTCCTGCCCCCTCCCATGTCTTTTTTCTGTGGAAAAACTTTAGCCAATGAATAAGTTTAATCAGAGAAGTGAGAAAATGCAGAAACAAAGGAAAAGAGACAAATGAGATCAAATAATAATAGTTTAGTCATTACGCAAAGTCAAGGACCTTTAGTCCCTTTCAAGGGCTATAGGTAATATTCTGAGCCATATCCTGTGAGCTGCGTTATAGATATGGAAACCCCCACCAGGTAGAAGAAGCTAACTACATGATGAGCAGACTACAGCCATGACATAAGCTGCCACAGTTCCGAGAACTGGTCCCGGGGAAATGGAAACAAATTGACCATGGAACTGAAGTTTGTTCTTAAAACAATCAAGATGACGCTGGTCAGACGAGGGCATGACAAATTACAAGATGAGTCAGAGCTGTGTTTGTTCTGCATGTAGCCCCTTCCATCAGCCTATAAAAGTCCTTGCCAACTGATTGCTGGGGGTGGGGGTAGGGGTGGAGTTGGCCTTTGGATAAGCTTTTCTCCCTTCTCACCTGCCCCCACCCATATTTCCCAGTCGCCAGCATCCAAAATAAAGCAAATTTTCCTTTTCGCCAACTTGGCCTCTTTACTGGCTTTTGAGCAATGAGCAGCCAGACCCCACTTTCTGTAACAGGACTCGAAGATGGTAGGAACCAGATCTCAGGAGCCAGTCACAATGCACAGGGGTCAAGAATCTCAGGGCCTTCAGTCTAGCTGATGTACCTGGTATTGTTTCTGACTTTTTCTCGTTGATTCCCCACCATCAAGTTCTCCTCCTTTATCCATTATCTCACCAAACCTCGACTGTCCCTCAGCCTTCAGATGCTCTGGGAATTGGTTTTCCACCTCGAGAATGTGACAGAATCTCCTGGCAGTCTCGGTTAATAATTTCTGGGATGGAGTAGGTCTGCAGATGTTGTTGCTGTGTAGTCTCTAATGTGTATCCGACTCATTGCAACCTCAGGGACTGTAGCAGGCCAGGCTCCTCTGTCCGTGGGATTTCCCAGGCAAGAATACTGGAGGGGGTTGCCATTTCCTCCTTCAGGGGATCTTCCTGACCCAGGGGTCGAACCCGGGTCTCCTGCATGGCAGGCCAGTTGCTTACCACTGAGCCACCAGGGAAGCACAGGTCTGCAGGGGAGGGAGGAGAATTTGCATTTTGAACAATTTCCCAGGTGCAGCTGATGCTGCTGATGCAGGGATCACACTTTGTGAACTGTTTTCTGGTAACTTAAAGCTCTCAGGCTTAATGATATAATTCAGGCTGAAACATAGGTCATGTAAAAGGGGGAGGGATCACCAGATAAAGTAAAATTTCTCAGTTAAATATGAATTTCAGATAAACAAATAGTTTTTTAATGTACCTCCCAAATGTTGCATGGGACAGACTTAAAAATTATTTGTTGCTTATCTGAAATTTAAATTAACTGGAGTGCCTGTGTATACTGCATTTTAATTTGCTATGTCTGGCAATTCCATTTCAAGGGCATCATGTTTGTGAATTTCCTGATAGCATAAAAGCTACTCTGTGAATTAAACTATCTTCCTAGATCTTTTCCTTTTACCACCCAGCTCTCAGGTTCCTGAAATGGATTTCCCGACTCTGAGAAGGGTCCTTGTCCCAACCTTCCCCTGAGACACCCCTCTAGGACCTAGTGCTAACTTAATGTATCCCAGGTTGACTAGAGTCCCTTGAAGCTTATTGTTGTCATTCCTCTTCTGTATGAGTCTTTCAATTTCCTTTAATAGTAGAGATTTCAGGACAAGGCAGGAGAGAAAGTGGAGCCCACATAGCACTCGGTCAGCTCCCTCCTTTGCCCATGCCAAGACTGGTCAAGTTGGTGCACCAGAGAAGATGCCTTAGCAAGCTCAGAGAGGGGCAGTTTGTCTACCCAAGCAAGCAAGCCTGGTGGTGTTGCCATTTGGAGTAAATGTTCATAAAACATAGTGTGTTAGTGCTGTTTCTAGGCAAGTTAAGGATTGCAATCTATATTTAATTTTTAAATCCTGTTACTACTCCTGTAGAGGCATTTCTGAAGATTGACAAGCTTCCTGGCTAGGATGTGTCAACTTTAGGATATAGTTCCTAAAAGCAGGAGGGGATATCTTTGCCACTGACCATAGCAAAGATGATAATGACAGGATAGATAAGGAAATTACTGAATGGAGATCAGCCTTACAAGACTTAACGTTTAGCTGGAGTTTAATGTCCAAGAGTTTGTCCACCACTATTGGTCATTTCCAAATGGAACACTATATTTGAACTCACAACCTAGCATTACAGCGAAGACCTCAGAGTTTGGGTCTTACAATTTTCTGCAAATTTCTGGAGTGTATATTTAAAAGGACAGCATGGTTCTCTTCTTTCAAATACTAATAATTCTGTTTCAAAGAGCAGTAACTCAAAGCGTTTTTCCAGTAATGCAGTCCTATTTCCAGATATTTTAATAATGCTAATCGGAACCCTCAGGCTTTATTTTTTGTTTTTCTCTGAGGAATGGATTTCTGTTAAGGATTTGTATTACAATTCTAAAACCTACCCTTGTTTGAGAAACAGATGTTAGAAGAGAACGCAATCAAAAGCAAGAAGAAATGACTGTAGATGAGAGCAAATATTTATTTTCACATGTATCTAGTGGCTTCCTATAATATCATCAGTGAACAAAAAGTCAAATAATAACTGTCTGCTGTTTGTGTGCAAAATGTTATTACTAACCCACCATTAGACTTGACATGCATTCTGTGTGTTTTCCCATTAGTCTTGATGTATTTGGGCAATGTCACTCATAGCTTCTTTCCTCATTTTACTAATAATCAGTAGCAGGCATTTACAAAAAAAGATAGCCAAGATCTTCTGGTATTTTTGTGGTCAAGGAAAAGAGTCAGGTTTCTGCTCCTAAGAAGGAATGAACCCATCTTCTCAACCTGACACGGATATCAGAGATTTGGAGGATTTAATAATGGTCAAAGTCGAAAGTACGGTACATTTTCCTATCAGGAAAACCAATCTACTCTATTCCTGCTATATACTCCATGTATTAACAAAGGACCAAATATAGCAGCAGGAAAAGACTGTAGTCAGTTAATGAATTCTCTATTTACATTCCAAACCAATAAGCTAATTTTTGTTTGTTTGGTTTGCCAGATTGTGCTTTAATTACAAGCCATTAGCCAGGCACTAATAGATGAAACTGTTTGGATTTCATACATATTTTTGAATATTATACAACTCATTTAACAGTTTAATATACAGAAATAACGCTCTGATGTAGGGGAAAGACTTAACTGAGATAGTGTTACTTGAGGATAGCCCAGCCTTCCTGACTCAGTCCAGCAGAGGGAGCATTGGGGGTGGGGAGGGGTGGGTCTCTAGAATCAGACTGTCTTTACTTAGGTCCTGACTGCCACTTCCTAGTGCATGACCTTGCGCAGCTACCTAAGTGCCTCAGTTTCCTCATTAGTCAAATGGAGGTAATTTTATAACCAACCCCTGAGAGAGATTTCCAACAATAAGTGGGATGAGGCATATGAAGTGCCTACCACAGAGTGATCATCCAGTAAATATTAACTAAGAACAGAATAAAATCAAACAAAATTGAAACTATTTTCTGAAATCTAGTTCAAAACTAAAGTTCTGAGCTATACCTGGATAAATAAATCTCTTACTACACGTTGTAATTATTGCATGAAGTAAAGACTACATTGCCTACCTAATAAATTTAACCAACAAATATTCGAATTTTGGAATAAACATATCTTATACACTGATGCCTGGTGGGCTGCCGTCTATGGGGTTGCACAGAGTCGGACACGACTGAAGTGACTTAGCAGCAGCAGCAGCAGCATACACTGATTAGGGATTTACTTGATATTAAAAGTCAAGATATGAAGGACATGTTTAATAAAATCAAAGACACCCCCTTATACTTTAAGTCATCCTGCTAGAATAAATATTGTCTAAAGCAATAAAGAGAATAGTACAAGAGAAGTATAGTTTCATTTGACATCATTCAAATAGTGTTTCTAATATTTTTTATGTTTACTTATAGGCTTTCAGAAATGGTATTGACCTAACAGAAGCCAAAATTATTAAGAAGAGGTGGCAAGAATATACAGAAGAACTATACAAAAAAGATCTTCATGACCCAGATAACCATGAAGGTGTGATCACTCACCTAGAGTCAGACATCCTGAAATTCAAAGTCA
Source organism: Redunca redunca (assembly GCA_006410935.1). Taxonomy (NCBI): domain Eukaryota; kingdom Metazoa; phylum Chordata; class Mammalia; order Artiodactyla; family Bovidae; genus Redunca; species Redunca redunca. Next base: position 444,297 of record SJYQ01002601.1, on the reverse strand, counting down.
AGTGGGCTTTAGGAAGCATCACTACAAACAAAGCTAGTGGAATTCCAGTTGAGCTTTTCAAATCCTAAAAGATAATGCTGTGAAAGTGCTGCACTCAACATACCAGCAAATTTGGAAAACTGAGCAGTGGCCACAGGACTGGAAAAGGTCAGTTTTCATTCCAATCCCTAATAAAGGCAATGCCAGAGAATGTTCAAACTACTGCACAATTGCACTCATCTCACACGATAGCAAAGTAATGCTCAAAATTCTCCAAGCCAGGCTTCAACAGTATGTGAACCATGAACTTCCAGATGTTCAAGCTGGATTTAGAAAAGGCAGAGGAACCAGAGATCAAATTGTCAACATCCACTGGATCATCAAAAAAGCAAGAGAGTTCCAGAAAAACATCTATTTCTGCTTTATTGACTATGCCAAAGCCTTTGATTGTGTGGATCACAATAAACTGTGGAAAATTCTGAAAGAGATGGGAATACCAGACCACCTGACCTGCCTCCTGAGAACTCTGTATGCAGGTCAAGAAGCAAGTTAGAACTGGACATGGAACAACAGACTGGTTCCAAATCAGGAAAGGAGTACATCAAGGCTGTATATTGTCACCCTGCTTATTTAACTTATACACAGAGTACATCATGAGAAACGCTGGACAAGAAGCAGCACAAGCTGGAATCAAGATTGCTGGGAGAAATATCAATAACCCCAGATATGCAGATGACACCATCCTTACGTCAGAAAATGAAGAACTAAAGAGCCTCTTGATGAAAGTGAAGGAGGAGAGTGAAAAAGCTGGCTTAAAACTCAACATTCACAAAATGAAGATCATGGCATCCAGTCCCATCACTTCATGGCAAATAGATGGGGAAACAGTGGAAACAGTGACAGACTTTATTTTTGGGCACTCCAAAATGATTGCAGATGTTGATTACAGCCACAAAATTAAAAGACACTTGCTCCTTGGGAGAAAAGCTATGACCAACCTAGGCAGCATATTGAAAAGTAGAGACCTTACTTTGCCAAAGCAGGTCTGTCTAGTCAAAACTATGGTTTTTCCAGTAGTCATGTATGAATGTGAGAAATGGACTATAAAGAAAGCTGAGCACCGAAGAATGGATGTTTTTGAACTATGGTGTTGGAGAAGACTCTTGAGAGTCCCTTAGACTGCAAGGAGATCCAGCTAGGCCATCCTAAAGGAAATCAATCCTGAATACTCATTGGATGGACTGATGCTGAAGCTGAAACTCCAATACTTTGGTCACCTGATGTGAAGAAGTGACTCATTGGAAAAGACCCTGATGCTGGGAAAGACTGAGGCAGGAGGAGAAGGGGATGACAGAGGAGGAAATGGTTGGATGGCATCGCTGACTGGATGGACATGAGTTTGAGTAGGATCCAGGAGTTGGTGATGGACAGGGAAGCCTGGCATGCTGTAGTCCACGGGGTTGCAAAGAGTTGGACACAACTGAGTGACTGAAGTGAACTGATAGGCTTTCATTAAAAAAAAAAAATCTCTTGGTCTATGATTTTTTGGACTTTGGCAGTAGCACCAACAAGCCATTGGAAAACCAGTGAATGGGAACAGTGCTGTCTTCAAGGATGTGGTTTCTAAGGTCTGGCTCTCTCTGCTGTAGCAGTCACAGCTGGGTAGGAGGGAGAGTAGGCATGGAATGAAGTCAGGCAAGGTAAGCGAGGTGTGTCAGTGGAATCTGGGTGGTTAGACCACTCAAGTTGTGAATATGTAGTGTCTGTGATTTCCTGACAACAAATACTTTTTTGGATGAAGCCCCCAGTTTTCATGACCAGAGCAGTCCAAGAATTAAAAGATAGGGATGTCAGGTAGGAAGGGGGTAAGCTAAGGGAATACAGAGAAATGTGAGTCTTCCCTATGTTCTATTTGCTCTCCTACTGTGCTGGAGGCACTTGGGGATTTTTTTTTTTTTTTTTTTTAAGTTTTTGGCCTTGACATGAGGGCATGTAGGATCTTAATTCCCTGACTAGGGCTCAGACCCACCCCCCTGCAATGGAAGAGTAGAGTCTTTACCACTGGACTGTCAGGGAAGTCCCAGGATTTTTTTTTTTAAATAACTGCCTTGATATTACTAATTTGAATGGGCACTCACTCCTCTTCCAATCTCCCCTTCTGTGGCTATAGATAAACATTTTATGTTGGTGGTTATTCTTTCCATGAGGGACTCTCATGGAAGAGAATACAAGGCAGAATAAAAGTACTATTATTAGGATTATAATCCATAATAGAAATTTACATTATTCAAATTCAGTTCAGTTCAGTTCAGTCACTCAGTTGTGTTTGACTCTTTGAGACCCCATGAACCACAGCCCGTCAGGCCTCCCTGTCCATCACCAACTGCCGGAGTCTACCCAAACCCATGTCCATTGAGTCAGTGATGCCATCCAACCATCTCATCCTCTGTCATTCCCTTCTCCTCCTGCCCTCAATCTTTTCCAGCATCAGGGTCTTTTCAAATGAGTCAGCTCTTCACATCAGGTGGCCAAAGTACTGGAGTTTCAGCTTCAACATCAGTCCTTCCAATGAACACCCAGGACTGATCTTCTTTAGGATGGACTGGTTGGATCTCCTTGCAGTCCAAGGGACTCTGAAGAGTCTTCTCCAACACCTCAGTTCAAAAGCATCAGTTCTTTGGCTTTTAGCTTTCTTTATAGTCCAACTCTCACATCCATACATGATTACTGGAAAGATCATAGCCTTGACTAGAAAGACCTTTGTTGACAAAGTAATGTCTCTGCTTTTTAATATGCTGTCTAGGTTGGACATAACTTTCCTTCCAAGGAGCAAGTGTCTTTTAATTTCATGGCTGCAATCACCTTCTGCGGTGATTTTAGCTATTAACATTATAAAAAATATCTCTGCAAAAGTAAAATGGGCATTTGCTGGCTCATGTATTCTGCAAACTGATCTGATAAAATTTATTTCCATTTTATTTTATTTTATTTTTTTTTCCCATTTTATATCTTAAATTTTTGTACAGCCTAGAAGAATAGACTAAAAAGCATTGCATCATATCTAACACACACAAGTCTGGGCTTCCCCCCATGCTCACAAAGGCAAGGCTTATTATGACTTGTACCATTTATCTTGTCTTCTTTTGTTCAATTAATTGCTGATGTCATCTCTTTTGGCTATTCCTGAAAGTATGGTTAGCCTTCCTTGTTTACTTTTTGACATTCTGAAAGTGAAAGTGAAGTCCTTCAGTCGTGTCCAACTCTTTATGACCCCATGGCCTCTAAGCCTACCAGGCTTCTCTGTCCATGGGATTTTCCAGGCAAGAATACTGGAGTGGGTTACCATTTCCCTCTCCAGGAGATCTTTCCGGTCCAGGGATTGAACCCAGGTCTCCTGCATTGTAGGCAGACACTTTATTGTCTGAGCCACCATAGGACATATCAAGTCATACTCAATGGAACTACCATTATCAAGCATTTACTATATATGCTCTGTATACTGAGCACTGTTCAGCAAACCTTACATATGTTACTTCATTTAATCCTTGTCTCAAGCCCATAAAGTAGATTTTACTTCCTTTTACAATTGGAGATTGTGAAACTCAAAAAATTTAAATGCTGTTCTCAAAGTTAAACATCTACTGAGTGGTACACACACATACTTGCAACGAATTCAGTTCAACTATAAACTCCATGCTCCTTCAGTAGGCTATGGTGACTAAGAACTTTACCTATTGAGTGCAGGATTATTTCATGCAAAAGCCAATATTGTTTTTATATTATCTGGCTGTCTTGCCAGACAAGACTATTCTTCCTACACTCTCAGGCAATTTCAGCATTGTTCAGTCTCTGCACAAATCAAGATTCCTTTTTCTGTATTCTAAATATAAAATATTGACTATCCTACTTGTGGCACAGTGTAAGGTACTGTAGAGGATACAAAATTACATGAGCCAAGGCCTCTAATCTTATGAGGTTCCATTTAATTGCAAAGGTGTGAGCATGATTAAAACTGCATGAAAATGTCTACAATATGAGGCAGAATAAAAGTAACATTATTGAGATTATAATCCATGACAGGAATTTATAAAAAAGCAGGAGTCAACCACAGAAGCCTCTCCTCATTGGATCCTGGTTGAGATTTGGCTTTTTTTTTTTTTTTGCTGTAGTTTATGGTGAGGGGAGGGGGAAGAGAGAGAGTTTGTCAGTCACATTTCAATGGTTCATTATCACTGCCATTTGGTGCAAACAGCTCATATTTGGTACAAACAGCTCATATTTGGTGAGAAATAATAATCAGTGCAAATAAGGATGTAGGCAGAGGTGGGGCATGCAGATACTCCATGATTGTATTGATATTTTCTCCATGTTGTGACAGTGATGACAATCTCTAAAAAAGAGTGAAAAAACCCTACTGCTCTCACTATAACTATAGTCAGTCTGACAACCAAGCATTCACTAATTAAATGTAATGTTAAATATATAAAATGTATTGAGTTGGGATACATAATGATAAACTGAAGCTTATAATCTGTAGAGAATATAAGATGTCTATACAAATAAATATCCTGTGGTGAGAAATGATAAAAGTCACTAGAGAAGGAGAGAGATGTCATCATAATATTTGAGAGGTTATTTTCACTGGAGGAATCAGAGAAGTCTGAAGGAGGTGATAATAACTATTGATGTTGCTATTTTAGTCGCTAAGTCATGTCTGACTCTTTGCAACCCCATGGACTGTAGCCCACCAGGCTCCTCTGTCCATGGGATTTCCCAGGCAAGAATACTGAAGTGGGTAGCCATTTCCTTCTCCAGGGGATGTTCCCAACCTAGGGATGGAACCTGCATTCCTGCTCTGGCAGGCAGATCCTTTACCACTGAGCCACCAGGGAAGCCCAATAACTACTAATAGCTAACCTCTTTTCATTGCTAACCAGGTACCAGGCCTTAAGCATATATTAACTTATTTAATGCTCATAACAGCTCTATGAGGTAGATGCAATCTGCCCCTGTAGTCCAACTCCGTATTTTCCAGGAAAAGAAACCAAGTCATAGAGATTAAATGACCTACTAGCAAGTGGCCTGAAGTTTAACTTTAGAGGCTAATCATTTAACCACAGTTCTATTTACCAGCTTGTGCCAGGATGGATGGGAGTGGTTCCTCACATGGAGCTAGAAGAACAAGCAGAGAGACGGCCTCAGGAAAGGACAAGGCGGGCATGGGGTAGTTGGCACATGAAGAGAAGTAATCATAAACAGGAAAAGGGAAGGCTATGTAATGTTAGGTTAGAGTCAGGCCACAGAGGGCACTGAGAAGATAGCTAAAGGGATTGTACTTTACTTTTTATGATTGACAGTTTTTGAAATGCCTCAGCTTATGACATAGATGGGCCACAGGGAAGCTAATCTGATAGCCATGTACAAGATGGATATAAAGGTTGCTGAGAGGCAGGGAGAGCAGTTAGGAGGTTAAAATCCGTAACAGGGAACATAGCTTAGAGTGATGGGGTGATTAAAGTGAGGATGACAATGAGGAATTGCAAAATCGAAAGTGAGGAATTAAGAATGGCAGTCATGGAAGTGTAAAATTGCAAGATAGATTTTACTTCTTGAGGAGTCAAAAGAGATGCTTGAGACTTGAGTGTGGGTTATTGCAAGGGGCAGAGGTGTTATCCACACAGCTCTGGACCTTCAGGGAAGTGAAGTTTGAGTAGAAAATGAAGTTAACTTTGTACATATAGTCATGCAGATAGAATTTTCTGTCGGATACTCCTTGGACAGAAAGGTTGATAAAAAGTTTCATCTCTATTTGGTTCTCCTCCCAAGTTCTTTCATCATCTTTAAGATCATTACTCTTAACTCTTTCATGGTAGATTGCCTGTCTCCACTTCACTTAGTTCTTCTTCTGGGGTTTTATCTTGCTCCTTCATCTAGAACATGTTCTTCTGCCTCAATTTATCCAAGTTGCTGTGTGAATTTTTATGTATGTGACAGGTTAGTTATGTTTCTTGACCCTGGAGAAGTGGCCTTCTGTAGGTCATGTCCTACGCATTGCAGCAGCGCACTCATCTTTTGTCACTCAAGCTATAATATTCAGGGCTTTCCCCTAAGAAGGCTATGTGGTCCTTCTGTTGTGACTGGCTGACTGTGTGGGCGATCTGATAGGCTTGGTTGGCCCCTAGTTTGGTTGGCTGCCAGGCCCTGTCTTGTGTAAATGCTGCTAGTTGCCTGTTGGTGGGTCCTAGGTGGCTGTCTGAAGAACTCAAGGGACTGTGGGGTAATGCTTGCTCACTGGTAGGTGGAGTCGGGGTCCAGAAGACTCTGAGGCTATTACCCCTGTACTGCTGAGTGTGGCCAGGTCATGGGGCCTGGACTACTGGTAGGCAGGGCTGGGTCCTGGAATCCGCAGTGCCCATGGATCTGAAAGCTGGTTTCAGATTGTAGGCATGTATGTGTGAGTTCCCAACACAGTTGGGTATGGGGTTTGGGATATCCTAAAGCTTGTGTTAGCCTGCTGGTGGGCAAGGTCTGGCCTACTGTGGAATTGTGGTCTTCTTGGGTCTGTTGTCTGCCCTCTGGTGGGTGGAGCTGGGTCCTGGGCCTCTGGTGAGGTAGGCAGGGCTGTGCACAGTGGTTCATCTGGGGCAACCCTGGTATCTGGAGGCTGTGGGCTCAGGAAGTCTTTAGGCCTCCTGAGTTGGCCTGAGAGTTCCAGAAAAACATCTACTTCTGTTTTATTGACTATGTCGAGGGCTTTGACTGTGTGACTCACAACAAACTGTGAGGAAAATTCTTAAAATGATGGGAATACCAGACCACCTTACCTGCCTCCTGAGAACTCTGTAGGCAGGTCAAGAGGCAACAGTTAGAGCCAGACATGGAACAATGGACTGGTTCCAAATCGGGAAAGGAGTATATCAAGGCTGTATATTGTCACCCTACCTATTTAACTTATATGCAGAGAACATCATGCAAAATGCTGAGCTGGAAGAAGCAGAAGCTGGAGTCAAGATTTCCAGGAGAAATATCAATAACCTCAGCTCTGCAGATGTCATGACCCTTATGGCAGAAAGCGAAGAGGAGCTAAGAACCTCTGGATGAACATGAAAAAAGAGAATGAAAAAGCTGGGTTAAAACTCAGCATTCATAAAAACGAAGATAATGGCATCTGGTCCCATCACTTCACGGCAAATAGACGGGAAACAATGGAAACAGTGACAGACTTTATTTTCTTGAGCTCCCATATCACTGCAGATGGTGACTGCAGCCATGAAATTAAAAGATGCTCGCTCCTTGGAAGAAAAGCTATGACCAACCTAGACAGCATATTAAAAAGCAGAGACCTTACTTTGCCAACAAAGGTCTGTTTAGTCAAAGTTATGGTTTTTCCAGTTGTCATGTATGGATGTGAGAGTTGGGCTATAAAGAAGGCTTAGTGCCAAAGGATTGATGCTTTTGGACTGTGGTGTTGGAGTAGACTCTTGAGAGTCCCTTGGACTGCAAGGAGATCAAACTAGTCAATCCTAAAGGAAATCAGTCCTGAATATTCATTGGAGGACTGAGAAGCCTGGCGTGATGCAGTCCATGAAGCCCCAGAGTTGGACATGACTGAACAACTGAACTGAACTGAGTGGGCCTGTGGCGCTGCTCCTTAGTTCTTTGGCCTCAGGCCCCAGCTCCAGCTGCTGCAGTTTTGGGCTGGGCGGGTCTGGGCCTCAAGAGTGAGAGGGAGGAGCCCTCCAGGGTGCCGGCTGGTACCAGCTTTTTGCGGCTTCCTGAGATAGCATGAGCTCCTGAAAACTGTTGCCCCACAGGAGCTGCAGCCTCCTCCCGGACACTCCAGGAGACTCTCCCAGGCCGGCAGGTAGGTCTGGCCCAGCATTTTATCAAATGACGGCTTTCCCCCGTGTCTCAGTGCGCATGACGATCAGGTGTGCCTTTAAGAGTAAAGTCTATTTCCCGCAGTCTGTTGGGGACTCCGGAAATTAAGCCCCAGGGCCTGCAAAGCCAAACACTGGGGGGCTGGTTTCCCCAGTGCGGGACCCTCAGGCTGGGGAGCCCATGTGGGGCTCAGAACTCTGGTCCGGCGAGAGAAGCCCTGCACATAGTTACTCTCCAGTCGGTGGGTTGCCCACCCGGGGCGGGGTTTGGACTCCACGGTACCAGAAGTCTGCCCCACCTACCTGTCTTATGTCTTCTTTGGTAGAAGATCTTTTGTGCTCGGTTTTGGTCTTTTTCACAGGTGATTGTTGTGCAGATAGCTGTGGTTTTGGTGTGCTCCCGAGAGCAGATGAACTCGGTCCTTTCTCCTCCGCCATCTTGTTTTGATATTCTGACTGACTTTTTATTTATTTGGCTGCGTTTCACATCGCCTGGGATCTTTTACTGCAGCCCATGGGCTCCCTAGTTGTGGCGCATGGGCTTTCGAGCTAGTGGACTCAGTAGTTGTGGCATGCGAGCTTAGCTGCTCCGTAGCATGTGGGGCGGAGAAGGCCATGGCACCCCACTCCAGTACTCTTGCCTAGAGAATTCCATGGACAGAGGAGCCTGGTAGGCTGCAGTCCATAGGGTCGCTAGGAGTCGGACACGACTGAGAGACTTCACTTTCGATTTTCACTTTCATGCATTGGAGAAGGAAATGGCAACCCGCTCCAGTGTTCTTGCCTAGAGAATCCCAGGGACGGGGGAATCTGGTGGGGTTCCGTCTATGAGGTCGCACAGAGTCGGACAGGACTGAAGCGACTTAGCAGCAGCAACAGCATGTGGGATCTTAGTTCCTGGACCAGGGGGGCAAACCTGTGACTCCTGCGTTGCAGGGCAGATTCTTAACCACTGGACTGCCAGGAAAGTGCCAGTCTCTTTGATAGAGAAAATTAACACAACCAAGGGTATGTGGTATGTGATTACTGACCCGTCAAATGTGTTTTCCTATTCATCAGGAAGAATTATTAGAAGCAGTTCCCATGTATAATGACATTATACCATCAGGATATTGCCCTGGGGCTATGTGAATTCTCCTCTCTGTCATAATATGGTCCAAAGGGACCTGGAACATTTAGCTATTCTGTGAGACATCACAGTGCTCTTTTATTTATTTATTAAATTAAAAAAGTTATTAATTTTAATTGGAGGCTAATTACTTTACAATGTTGTGGTGGTTTTTGCCATACACTGACATGAATCAGCCATGGTTGTACATGTGTCCCCCATCCTGGAGCCCCTCCCACCTCCCTCCCCATCCCATCCCTCAGGGTTGTCCCAGTGCACCAGCTTCGAGTGCCCTGTTTCATGCATCGAACTTGGACTGGTCATCTATTTCACATATGGTAATACACATGTTTCAATGCTATTCTCTCAAATCATCCCACCCTCACCTTCTCCCACAGAGTCCAAAAGTCTGTTCTCCATATCTGTCTCTTTTGTTGTTTCTAAATTCTATATGCCAGTTCCTTCTCCAGCTAATATCACAGTGCTCTTTTAAATTGATTACATCAATATGTTTTTCCATATCAATATCAATATTTTATGTCAATGTCATTTCATTTTGATAAATCCTATTTGAGGAGCTCCAAGTGGCAAGTACTCTGAAAGCCTTCCTAAGACATGTGAGGTCCAGGAGTTAGGAGATAAACCCTTATAGATACTTGGTAAACCTCAAGGTTTGAGGAGCAGCACAGTTTACACTTGGAAATAGTGCTCCAATCATTTTCTGAGTAATGCTGTGTTTAAAATACTGCTAATTTTGGGAGAGGCCCAGAAAGTAGTCTGTAGCATATCTAGACTGATACAAGCAGTCCTGTGGCTTGGACCTGATGATATTGATAAATCCCGTAGTACTAGAGATTATCAGTGGGAGAGAAGAATGTTGCCATGGAGCCTGTGCCAAGTCACAATAGGAGAGCCTGAGAGTAAACTCCTAAGTTCCTGGAGTAAGTATGTGCCATCTACAGCAAAGAGCTAGATAGTATTTGAACATCAGATCTTGCCATGATACTACCCCAGCAGACTTAACCGATGGCTGCTCACTGCCCATCATAAACTAGATACTGTCACATCCACCTAATTGGATCCATCAGTCATCTAACTTGATGGGTCTTGAAGTAGTATATCTGGGAGTGGGCTTGAGCAGGTATAGAGGACACAGGTAAACTATAGGAACAGACGCTCCAGTTCCCGTATCACCCATTGTAGTTTGCCAGTACCCTGAATTTTGCTCACACCTTGGTCTTATGGGGTGGGCTGGGGTTCCTTGTAACTAGAGAGCAGAGGAGGAAAAAAAGTCCAAGCTTTGTTCATGAATGGGTTGGTCTGGCGTATCTGTGAATGTCACTTTTAACTGCTATGAATATCCACATCCGCTGTTGGTGAGCTACAGCCCCATTCTAAGGTAGCCCTGAAAGACAATGGAGAGGACACAGCTTTGGATATTGTGCTTGGTAGTCCACTAAATAAAGTGGACTTTATGATGACTTAATGATAACATTGGATTTATGTTTTTAAAGCTTGTCAGTTAGATTTAAAATATACCGGACACATCTGTCTCAGTCCTTTTTGCCCTTGGTGGGTTAAGCCTGAGAATAAAAATTTGTATGTGTTTGGATGAAGAAATAATTTATGATACAGGATTTTTAACTTGTATGGTGTCTTATGTTCATTTGTTATTTGTCTTCCTATAGTGTTGTGGGGGGCATATACCACTGAGATTTAGATTCAACAAGTCAAATATACAGTACTTTGTTGAGTTTTATGTTTGGTGAATATTGGTCTGAATTAAATTCATATAAAGAACTCTGCATAAACAGTAAAATAAATAACAACAAAAAACTATAGAAACAAAAAGCTACCCAGTACATTTGTAGTGAAGAGGAAAAGTTAAAAATTTTACATAATCTCCTGTTCCTTCTGCCTCTGTAACTCAGCTTGCTCCTTGCAAAGTCTGGATCATGTAGGTCACATAGTCTCAGAAAATGGAGACTTACAATACTAGGAACTGAAGCTTATCTCACTCACCCTTGTCCTGCTCTTTGTAATTACCCAGCCCCTGCAAACCTACAGACCTGCTTAATCATGTCTGTTCGTGTATAAAAATTCTGTAACCCCTTTGTCTGGGGCTCAGAGCTTGGAGTGTTAACTCCTCTGGGCCTGCTGGCATAATAAACCTGAGTTCTCCAACTCTCCAAGCGTGGTGTTTGGTCTCTTAATTACTGGTTTCTGCAACATTTCTGGAGGCCCCAGAGAGATTCCAACCATGCCAGCCCCTTAAACCGTCAGACTGGTGGCTCGGCCAGGCTGGAGTGAAGGAACCTCGAGATGAACAAGGAGACCTGCCACTTGTTGGTATTCCGGGTCCTCTTTTGGACCGGTGTTCTGACTCCAGATGGCCAAGCCCCGACCGGACTCATTGGAGGGACGGACCAATTCACCAGGAATGGCCACAGGATATGGTAAGGCCGTGGGGCTGGTCCCCAGTCAGGACCTACCCCAGTGGGTAGAAGAGAAGACTGATCACCTCCTTGGGCTTCCAGGAAGAGAGCATCAGATAGGGAGAACTGGAGACTTGGGAGAAGGGAGGCATTGTGACTGATAACCTCCTTGGAGCTCCCAGCAAGGGAGCAACAGTTAAGGAAACCTGGGGACTCAGGAAAAGAGAGGCATTATGATAGCCTCTGAATGATTGTGAATGCATGATTGCTGACTGAACAGAGTGAGAAAAAAATTTTCTTTTTGGAAACTGCAAAGCCAATTCATTTTTGCATACACAATTAAAAACAACTAGCTTGTTAAAAGGCCTGCCTAGGGAAAAGGTTGAAATTAACCCTATCCATGTCCTTGAAATACACAGCCAACTTTGCCTGAGACCTCAGCCTTGGGCAAATTAGAATTTCAAGCATAGAAAAAAAAGGGAAGGGGTCAAAGAGATATTTTTAATCTCAAACAGAAAACTGTATAATCTCTGTCTGTCTGGATTTACGTATGTCTCAGTGTATGTCTTTTCTTTTTTTCTGATAATGTTGTTGAAGTTTAAAATTAATTCTAATTTAATTGGCCTAAAAAAGTAAAGGCTTACAAATTAAACAATTCTAAATACAAGAAAAAGTAACCTAAATAAATTTCAGATTCACGTAAACTGGAAATATTCAATATTAAATATCAAGTACTAATGTTTGTTTGCTAATCTAGTAAGAAAGTAGGATGTATGTTTTTAATAAAGAAAATATAAAAAATAAAATTACATTTTATAAAGGAAAAAGAAAGTTGGTCTGAATTACAGGTGGCTATTACAGAAAGTGATTAAAACGTTTGTGGAAAGTGGACCCTGAAAAAAACTTTTGTGCATGGTTAGGACTGACTAAATTTATATTACCTAAATGAGTTTAAAGTAAGCTGGTGCAATTTGGCCTTTCTCTCTGTTAAGAGGACATACTTTCTTCAGATGTTAAACTGCTTTTAATAATAGATTTAAGTTTCTTTACCTCTTAATTATCTGTTCTATATTTACCTTTGAAATCTTTTTTTAACTTTGCTAAGTGAATAACTATTATTTCATAGTAACTTATATGATCCTACCTGACTGAGGGTTATAAACCCTTTGACATTTATTGACAAAATATCCTAAATAACTTGACTTTTATCTAACTTTGGGATGCTTCAGAGGGCCCCTGAGGCATCCCAAAGAGCTATTAAGCTACCAGGGTTCATTGTACATGTTAAATTACATTAGAAGTAATGTTGAAGGGGTGATAAATCTTTTCAGGTTATACTGTATGGTTGATGTTACTAATATAGATATCCTAGAATTATGTAAAATTCATATAGATTTGATATGCCCTGATAAAATATGGTCAATTATAATTCTAGTTATCATATTAAAGTGTTATGATCAGGTTTCTTTGTCAATTGCAATAGAATCAAATTTTAAACATGCCTTCTATGGTTTTACTCTCATGCTTTTAGAAGAATACTGCTAGTTCTTCAAAATTTATGGAAAAGACTTTCTAAGATCAAGCAGATAAGCAACTTTTGTTATTAACAGTAAGTTGGTACCCGACTGGAATTTGGTCTTTTCCTTGTTTAGAGAACAAAGTTTTCTTAGAATACAGCTTTTGATAACAGATTATGAATTTCTTTGCCTTTAAGTGATTTACACTTGTTTTTAAAATCTTTTTGTTACTTTGGTAAAGTAAATAAACATTATTTAAGATTATGGTACATGTAGACAAAGCTCATTCTGATTCAACAACAAAAAATAATCCCTCACAGTTAGACTTTCGCTATCCCAATGTCCTGAAAACATGGCAATAGTCTGCTCCTAAATTAGGAAATTAAAAATGGATAAACAACAGCTGAAAATCAAAGAGCCAAGGCTATGGGAAATCCAAGATGGCTGCTTGGCTTTTCCCAGCTCCCTGACAGACCTCATTTTTATTTGATGAGTTAAAGCCTTTCCTGGCTACAGTGTTAATGCCCTCACAATGAGTTCTCCAAAAAGGAAAAAAAATTATGTTTCACTGAATATTAAGTTCTAGTTTTGTTAATTAAGGTCTGTGTTTACTCAAACTCACTTCTGAGATAGTTCCTTGTTATGTTATATTGCTAAAAGATTTAATTAAGTTATTAAAAAGGACACTGTAAGATTGTTTTTAAAGCTTATCTCATTAACCAGTCTTTGGATAAAGGTCAGATGCTCCATGATGTACAACCAGGAGATGAACACTTGGCTATAATCATTTAACTGAATCAGATGACCTGGGGTATACTGGGCTATACCCAGTGAATGTTCTTGACTTAAATTCTTGCTTGTGACCTTAATAATTGCTAGCTATATTATTTTCTATGTAGTTTGTTTCAGAAGATTATTTCTTACATTACCAAATGTGTGACTGAGCCTGTGATAAAATGCTGATATGCAGTTCCATATGGGATCAATAATTGTAAAAATGTAACTCTAGATATGGGAAGAAGCAACAAGAGGAATTATTTTCCTGGACCAAGAGGCTAGTAAGACAGGTATGGTCAAGAGACTTTTGCTTCTTACAAGGGCTGGTCTAGTGACAACACATTGAGTGGCCTGCCAATGGAATGTTTGTTAGACTTGGGAATGAGCCTTCCCAGCACTGTGGGACGCAATGACCATGAAATGCCCCCCAAACGTGGTCAAATATGTGACTATGAAGGGGCCCTGCTGACTGAAACTTGGCCCTTGCTAGCTGCCTTACAAAGATTAAGTCAAGACCACTACAAGATGCTGACCTTCAACACCCCCTTGAAAGGAGATCAGGATGGAGACAAAAAATAAGGTACTCTGTGCTCTGGAAAAAAAAGAAAAAAAATACAGGCCTTCAGATAGTCAGATGTTTTCAGGTAAAGATTTTTATGAATCTAAATTCTTGCATCTTCTCATACCTAGTTCAGTTCAATTCAGTCACTCAGTCATGTCCGACTCTTTGCGACCCCATGTACTGCAGCATGCCAGGCTTCCCTGTCCAGGAGTTCACCCCAACTCATGTGCATCGAGTCAGTGATGCCATCCAGCCATCTCATCCTCTGTCGTCCCCTTCTCCTCCTGCCCCCAATTCCTCCAGCATCAGGGTCTTTTCCACTGAGTCAACTCTTTGCATGAGGTGGCCACAGTTTTGGAGTTTCAGCCTCAGCATCAGTCCTTCCAATGAACACCCAGGACTGATATCCTCTAGGATGGTCTGGTTGGATCTCCAAGCAGTCCAAGGGACTCTCAAGAGTCTTCTCCAGCACGACAGTTCAAAAGCATCAATTCTTTGGCACTCGGCTTTCTTCACAGCCCAACTCTCACATCTATACGTGACCACTGAAAAAACCATAGGCTTGGCTAGACGGACATTTGTTGGCAAAGTAATGTCTCTGCTTTTTAATATGCTATCTAGGTTGGTCATAAGTTTCTTTCCAAGGAGTAAGTGTCTTTTAATTTTATGGCTGCAATCACCATCTGCAGTGATTTTGGAACCAAAAAAAACAAAATAAAGTCTGACACTGTTTCCACTGTTTCCCCATCTATTTCCCATGAAGTGATGGGACCAGATGCCTTGATCTTCGTTTTCTGAATGTTGAGCTTTAAGCCAACTTTTTCACTCTCCTCTTTCACTTTCATCAAGAGGCTTTTTAGTTCGTCTTCACTTTCTGCCATAAGGGTGGTGTCATCTGCATTTCTGAGGTTATTGATATTTCTCCCGGCAGTCTTGATTCCAGCTTGTGCTTCTTCCAGCCCAGCGTTTCTCATGATGTACTCTGCATAGAAGTTAAATAAGCAGGGTGACAATATACAGCCTTGACATACTCCTTTTCCTATTTGGAACCATTCTGTTGTTCCATGTCCAGTTCGAACTGTTGCTTCCTGACCTGCATACAGGTTTCTCAAGAGGTTGGTCGGGTGGTCTAGTATTCCCATCACTTTCAGAATTTTCCACAGTTTATTGTGATCCACACAGTCCAAGGCTTTGGCATAGTCAATAAAGNTTCCAGGTTCCTATGCAATATTGCTCTTTACAGCATTGGACCTTGCTTCTATCACCAGTCACATCCACAGCTAGGTATTGTTCTTACTTTGGCTCCATCCCTTCATTCTTTCTGGAGTTATTTCTCCACTGATCTCCTGTAACATATTGGGTACCTACTGACCTGGGGAGTTCCTCTTTCAGTATCCTATCATTTTGTCTTTTCATGCTGTTCATGGGGTTCTCAAGGCAAGAATACTGAAGTGGTTTGCCATTCCCTTCTCCAGTGGACCACGTTCTGTCAGACCTCTCCACCATAACCAGTCCATCTTGGGTGTCCCTACATGGCATGGCTTAGTTTCGTTGAGTTAGACAAGGCTGTGGTCTGTGTGATCAGATTGACTAGTTTTCTGTGATTATGGTTTCAGTGTGTCTGCCCTCTGATGCCCTCTGGTGACACTTACCATCTTACGTGGGTTTCTCTTACCTTGGACGTGGGGTATCTCTTCACGGCTGCTCCAGCAAAGCGCAGCTGCTGCTCCTTACCTTGGACGAGGGGTATCCCTCCTGACCTTGAACATGGAGTAGCTCCACTCGGCCCTCCTGTGCCCATTCAGCCACCGCTCCTTGGACGTGGGGTTGCTCCTCTAGGCTGCCACCCCCGACCTCGAGTGTGGGGTAGCTCCTCTCAGCCCCGCTTCTGCACAGTCCGTCGCAGCCAGCACGCTTCTGCTTGTCATACCTAGAGAAACACCAGTGTCACAAATCAATGTCTGGACCTGGTTCTCCTGTCTAGCCCCTCAGCAACTTTCCTACGTCTATTAATCTTTGGGCCATAAATCTTTAACTTTATTGTTTATTTCTCCAAGTAGTAGTACAACAAGAATATCCCTCGGCCAACACCCAGACAATGCTAGAACAGCTGCCTTTTCATCCTGTTTGCTCTTATCTCCCTCCGTAAATGCACCCTGAGGTCCTCAGGCTATTCTCCCTTTGAGATCTTATATGGGAGTCTATCCCAGTGATAAAAAAGCTCAAGGGAGACCACCAGCAACTAGCTGACCTAGATATGTCCTGACACCTCCAGGCCCTGGAAAAGCCTGAGAAACCTTAGAAAGGACGCCCATTCCTTTGGGTAGTTGGGTTCATCCCTATCAGCCAGGAGACAAGGTATGGGTTAAAGATTGGAAAAAAGAACCACTTTAGCCAGTTTGGACAGGTCCTCACATGGTTGTCCTGGCAACCCCTACTGCTGTTAAAGTTACAGGCGTCATCCCTTGGATCTACCACACCAGAGTCAAAAAGGCGGTGGCTTCCTGTGATGAGGACACCTGGAAAGCAGTTTGGGACCCCCAAAATCCCCTCAAAGTCTGGCTCCAAAAACAATAGCCCTCACCCATGAAGGACGCTGAGTCCTGCTCTAGTCACTCTGAAAGCTGACTAGAAGTCAGCACCCGGCAGAAGCTAGAGGAATCTTCAGCCTTGCTCCAGCCGCGCTCTGGCAGCTAGCTGGTCAACACATGACAGAAGCTTGAGGATCTGGCTATTAAAATATCAATGGATTTTCATCGTCAACCCTGGCCTCTATCCCTGATTGGTATTATTGCTATGCTCTTCACTACAGGACTAGCTTCAGTCACACCCCAGGGCTGGGATTTGCGTCAGAAGCTGTGGTTAGCTGTGTTATCTCACTGTAGTGGGAGCCTCATTCTTATTAGATGTTTCTTATGATCAATTCTCCCTATTAACTAAATTGCTCCACAGTATAGCTGACCCCCCTTCATGATAGGCTCAGTTGCTGTAGCCGTGACAACCCAAAGCTGGGAAGAAAACCTTTGCTAGTGTTCAGTTATCTGTTATGTGCAGGCTGCTGTGCAGCCTTTGGGTGCCCTTGCTGCAACAGACGGTGCTGTTCCTTATCCATCAAGCCCCTGTCAACATTACAGCCCACACTTAAAACCACTTACTTAACCATCAGCTGGAGCGATGTGTAGATAGCCAGTCCTACAGGCCAGCCACCTGCCGCCTTCGTAACCATGTGGTGTATGTCCAGGGGCCTGGGCGCCGCAGTTGCTTTCCAGTCACGCCCCCCGCTGCCGCTACCTTTCCCCCACCCGAGGATCCAACCCCGGGTGGCATCCTGACACCATGGCACTGCCATCATGCCCCTGGGCCTCCGTCTACCCCAAATGCCACACAGATGTTACAGCCCAGAACAGGTGTCTGTCTGCCAAATAAATGGAAAGCCTACCTGACAGGGACAGTAATGCAGACAAGTGAAATCAGGGACCATCTTTGTCCTAAAAAATCAGCCTCTGCCTGTTGGGGTTGTGACCCAGGTTACAGGGTTAACCCCGCTTAGGCCCTCATCCATACCAGGTTCTCAACACAACTCATCACCTTCTCAATGACACCAGCCCCGGCTGGCCATGGACAGCTGGCTCTGCTTATCCTTAGGAGCTCCACAGTACTTAGCTACACCAGTACCATTAAATAATGCAATAGCCATGGGAACTCATATAGATCCAACCTTACAAGGGCCAGTCTTAAGGATAATTGAGTTAACTCAAAAGGCTCCAGAGTGCTTTCCAAATGGTGGAGGAACTGAACCTTAGGCAATTTAGCCAGGGACCAACGTAATCAAACTTCAAAAGGTGACGGCCCACTCATCCTCCCACAGACACAGTACGGTGCTGCCCGCATCCAGGCCTTTTGTTTCCTTGTGGGACAGATGCTTACTTAGGTCCACCAGTCAACTGGATGGCTATCTGCACCGCAGCTTTCCTCACTCCCCAGACGAATACTGTCCCTAACAGCCAGACTCTCACTGTACCTCTGACAACATAAATGTGGTCAAAAAGAGTCATCCAGTTTATACCTCTACTAGCTGGTCTGTGAATTATGGCTGTTAGGTATGGAAATAGAAGGAATTGCTTCATCAACCACCGTCTACCATACAGTATCCAAGGACTTCACAGACGACATTGAGAGAGTGGCCAAATCTTTAGTGGCCCTACAGGACCAACTAGATTCCCTGGCTGAGGTGGTTTTACAGAATAGGAGAGGGCTAGACCTACTGACCGCTGAAAAGAGAGGACTCTGCCTCTTCTTGAATGAAGAATGCTGCTTTTATGTAAACCAATCAGAAATAGTCAGGGACATGGCCCAACAGGTAGGGGAACAAATCATAAAAAGGAGCGAAAAACTAGCTAATTCCTGGGATAATTGGAACAATACCTGGAGCTGGTTATCGTGGTTTCTCTCTTTAACAGGTCGTCTCTTCATGGTCTTCGTGGCACTCTTGTTTGGCCTTTGTATCCTCAATGCAATTACCCAGTTCATAACCTCTCAGACTGAATCCATAAAGTTACAAATGGTAATAGCTCAATATAGCCCCCTAAACGATGGGGAGCTCTGAATGTCCTAGCAAAACATGAGATGATGCTTTCTACAATGAGTGATAGAAGCATCAAGAGGGGGAAATGAAGAGGAAAAATTAAAATTTTACATAACCTCCTGCTCCTTCTGCCTCTGTAACTCAGCTTGCTCCTTGCAAAGTCTGGATCACGTAGGTCACATAGTCTCAGGAAGTGGAGACTTAAGATACTAGGAGCTGGAGCTTATCTCACTCACCCCGAGAGCGGGTTTGCACTCACAAGGGTGCAAATGCAAGGGTGCTCTTTGCATTTGCCCAGCCCCTGCAAACCCACAAACCCGCTTAATCATGCCTGTCCATGTATAGAAACTCTGTAACCCCTTTGTTTGGGGCTCAGAGCTTGGTGTGTTAACTCCTCTGGGCCTGCCAGCATAATAAACCGGAGTTCTCCAACTCTCCGAGTGTGGTGTTTGGTTCCTTGATTACTGGTTTCTGCAACAGTAGTTGAGAAATAATATGCGCACCGAGTTAAAGAAGCGAGCTTAATATTATATGAGTTTGCTAGTCTTTCAACAGCAACAGCTATGTTTACTTTGAAATCTGTGAAATTAGTCAATTGCTAATTAAAGAAAGCTCATTACCAAGCAAATACAAAAAAAAAAAAGTCATTCACCTTTGAAAGATGGCATTTTCATTACGGAAACAGCAGAAAAGGACTTAGGAAACTAATGAAAGTGCATAAAATGCAAATTACTGCAGCTAATTGTTGTATCTTCAAACATTTTCTGAATTATTAATTTACAAAGGAGTAAACCTCTATATAAGATAAACAAATGATATCTTTCCCTCATGATTGTATTAACATTATAATGTTTTATTCTTCTTTAGTGTAGTTGTATCAAAATTTTGTTGAGAGAACAAATAATAAGAATCAAAGAATTCTGATGTTCTTCAAGTTCTAAACTCTTCTGTTAAATAGCTAGCTATATATTAATAGCTAGCTATATAAAAGAATCAAACTGAAGGCACATATTAGTAAATTCTAAGAAAGAACATCACTTCTGCTTTGTTCATTGTGTCATACCAAGCATTTTCAATGTCTGGCACAGAGCCATTAAAATAGCTCTTATCAAGGTAATCAACAATTTCAAATCCATAATAAGACCTCATCTTACTTGACATTTGACATAGTTGACCATTTTCTTCTTGAAATACCTTTGTTTGGCTTCTGGGATAAGCGCTTATTTTCTTCCTATTTCACTAGATCTCTCTTTATAATTATTGGCTTCTTTGCCACTTTTCAACGTTGCAGGGCCCCAGGTATCACCCCCTCATTCTCCTATTTGGTGATGTCATCTAATCTCATGCTTTTAAATATCATCTAGATTTTGATACACTAGATCTGATCTTTTCCCTGAGTCCAGACCTGTATATCTAACTGTTGAGTGAACATTGCTTCTCAGATATTTGAGGTTTCGAATCAGCATGCAACATTGTGGATGAATCTCAAAAGCATTGTGCTAAGTGGAAGATGTCA
The DNA here is from genome assembly GCA_006410935.1 of Redunca redunca. Classification (NCBI taxonomy): domain Eukaryota; kingdom Metazoa; phylum Chordata; class Mammalia; order Artiodactyla; family Bovidae; genus Redunca; species Redunca redunca. The sequence goes on along the minus strand of SJYQ01002601.1, from coordinate 423,938 downwards.
GAAGCAAAAGATTGCACACTGTATACTGTGTGATTTCATTTATATGACAAAGTTATGATGATTCCCAGTGGCTTGTGGTGAGGGATGGGATTGACTACAAGGTAACTTTATGGAGTGATGGAAATCTATATCTTAATGATGTTGGTAGGGTGATGATTATATGATTATACACTTTTGACAAATTTGTTGAACTACATCCTTAAAATGAGCAAATTTTTTCACACAAATTGTTTGAATTAATTATTCTTCAATACATCTGGTTTTAAAAACTCCCCAAATGTCTTCTCATTACAATTAAGATAAAATCAAAATATTTATTCTTCTTGTTTCAATCACATCAGTTTTTGTTCCTCAAAATGACTAAATCCACGCCCATATCTGTGCTTTAACTCCTCCGTTTGCCTGGATATTTCTTTCTATTTGAATGGCTACTTTTATTTCAGTAGCCAGTCTTTCTTTGATTCTCGAAATAAGTCTTCTTTCTCCTTTAAGTCAAACTCTGTCTATCCCATTACCCCATTTTAAGTACTTAGCACCAGTCTTATTACATATTTATTTGCTTCCTTGTTTATTTTCCCTCTCTCATCAGTGGTCTGCAACTGTCTGGAAGAAAAGGAAATTATCAACTGGATTCACTGTTGAATATCCCAAGATAAGGCCCCATATGTGGCATATTGTCAGCATTGAGTACAATCTGTTGAATGAATGAATAAATGAATGAATGAATAGCAGGAACTGAATAAATGTTTGTTGACTTGCTGACTGACTGAAACTTAAACCACAATTGTAAACACTGACACTTTAGGTTTAACTAAAGAATGTGGGTCGGTAATGCTAATGAAGTGTGTACATGAAACATACACATCCATCCGTGGGTATTTATTGAAGCCTTTCCATGTGAATGGCATTAAGCTACAGGTGGCAATCACTTATTTTGAAGAAAACATTCTGTCAATTGTTGTTCCACTCAATTGTTTAAACTTTCTCAAGTGAATAATTTGCAGGGGAAATCTTGGTTCAACATTCTGCAAGAAATCTGTGGAAAGTGTGGACATAAGTTATTTTAGTTCTGTTTTTGCATGAGGTTTTGCTCTTAATCCAGTCATTAGCACGGTTTCATGGATACTGTTGCTAGATTTGAGAAATTCTGAAACCAAGGGTTATTTTCTCTAGAGTCACACTTGGTATGGTTAAAAAAAAAATACTCTTTGTTTTTTGTAAATAGGTAAAAAATGTAGCCAACTCTATTTTGAGGAACATAAAGGGTAGTTCTGCCTTGGATAGCTGAAATTATAAGTAACTAGGCAGTAAGTGATCACACCACTGGCACTTAACTGATCATGTTGATAAAGCTTATTGAAGTACATCACAAATAAATCTGAACATATGTGTTTTGTGTATAAACAAATTTGAACTCAGAGTAGAACGCCTTGTGCTAGTCTGAATGAATAGTACTCACAGATAGAGCAGTGAAATCACCAATAAGGAACATGTCCATGCACACACAGTGGAAAACAGAACTCTACTTTAGCTGTGGTCTAGCAACCCGCTCCAGTGTTCTTGCCTGGAGAATCCCAGGGACGGGGGAGCCTGGTGGGCTGCTATCTGTGGAGTCGCACAGAGTCGGACACGACTGAAGCGACTTAGCAGCAGCAGCAGCAGTCTTAATTCTTGGAACTTATGTTAATTTATTTTTTGGTTTTGTTTTTGATAGACATATTGGTCCAAATTGGAGAAGGCAATGGGACCCCACTCCAGTACTCTTGCCTTGGAAAATCCCATGGACGGAGGAGCTTGGTAGACTGCAGTCCATGGGGTCACTAAGAGTCGCCAACTGAGCGATTTCACTTTCACTTTTCACATGGATGCATTGGAGAAGGAAATGGCAACCCACTCCAGTGTTCTTCCCTGGAGAATTCCAGGGACGGGGGAGCCTGGTGGGCTGCTGTCTACGGAGTCTCACAGAGTCGGACATGACTGAAGTGACTTAGCAGCATTGGTCCAAATGAATCAAGAGGACAAAGCCTCTTCCTGGAATTTAGGGTTGCTGCTGCACTGAACCCAATGACTCATTGAAGCAACATCACTCCTTCCTGGCAGAGGATGAGGTTGAAGCAGGTGAGGATAGAATGGAGGTGGGAGAGGAGTTCAGAGATGCTGATTGTCATCTCTACTCCAGATCCTCCAACTCTCCTTTTTCTAAAAAGTGAATCATTCACACTTGGTGATAGAGACACTGGGTTCCTGGTAATCATGTCTTCTGAAGTAGTACCCGGTCAAGGAAAGTAACAATTCAGCAATTTCATGTATTAGATGATGGTATGTCAGGGAGAGACTTAAAAGTGTCAAATCCTGATCCTAAATGCTTTGCTGTAATTTATATTATACTGTTTTCCTTAGAGTCTGGGTTTAGCTTGACTAAGTAGCATCTGAAGAAAAACAAGTACCTGATTTCATTTAATAATTAACATGTGATTATGTAAAATTGGTAAAGCTATGGTATTTTCCCTTTGCTTTTAAAGACAAAATAGCATGTATTACGTACATAGCATGGTGACATACTTTATGTTGAAACCTCTGTAGGTAAATATTAAAGATTTTTTGATGTCCAGTGCCCTCAGATCTAAAAATTATGGTGAAAGAATAGTATTTTGCTACCCTGCAAAACAACCATCTCTTGCCTCCTGAAGTCATAATTATCAAAATACATGTTTAAAAAATAGTGAAAAGCCCTGTCATTATTTTTTAGAGCCCTGCCCCCTGAAAAAACCAACCAAACACTGACTTTTTAAGGCCTCCTTTCTAGAGCTGACATTATTTATCCATTTCAATTCATGACCTTGACTGAAGGAGTTTCTTCTATTCTGGATACGTAAACGTAGCATTATTTGAAAATAATTGAAATGACTCTACAGAGCAAGAATCATGAAAGTGTCCTATTCATTTTATTTTAAAAAGAAGAATAACTAGAACAACAAAAGAAAGAAATAGTAAAAATAGATGCTACTCGTACTGCCAGAGCATGGAATTTTAAAATAATCTCAGGAATTCCCTGGTGGTCCAGTGGTTAGGACTACCCACTTTTGTTGCTGAGGGCCTGGGTTCAATCCTTGGTCCAGGAAAAAAGATCTTGCAAGTTGCTTGGTGTGGCCATTTTCACAATGTGTCAAGTAAGTGCTACTGAGACTCAGAGTGGTTAGTTTCCTGTTTCCAGGATCAAATATACGGAAAATGCCAGGAACTGAGACAAGTATTTGCTCAGTTTATTCTACCCCCACTTCACTTTATATGTATAATGTACAAATGATACTATTGCAATTATATTTTCATCTCTTTTGGGGTTCAAATTTGGGTTCAAATTTGTGTCTTTCTTTTAGGTAACTTAAGGGTGGTCTTCAGTGTCTTAGTTCATGGGGCTCTCCTTTCCCTATATCAGGGCCCTCATTTCTAACTGCAAACAAATGACCACTCTCTAGGTCTGGAATAGCTTGAAATTTCGCAGTGTAAATATACTGCTTACTACCTGTTGAAGGGATGCCGTTCTTTCTTTCCTATGCCTCTTTCCTGTTATCTCCTGGCCTCCAGCACTTACCACTCTGCTAGTGACTTCTTTTTGGGTTTCAAGATCCTAAAGATCTCTCTCTGTATCTGAGCTCACTGGTGTCTGTCCTTGAGTTCCTCTTGGTCAACATTCTGCCTGTCTGGGCTGGGGTTGGGGAGGATGTGGTGAGGAGAGAGGCTCTCCTAGGTTGGACCAAAGCTGAAAATAAGTGGTTGCCATCACAGCTCTTGTGGAATGCAGCTAAAATCTTTGCATATAGCAGCTTTTGTTTCTGCGCTTCAATCATTTTATGTTCATGAATTGTGAAAGCCCCACCGACAGAAGAGCCTGGTGGGCTACAGTCCACGGGGTTGGAAAGGGTTGGACACAACTGAGTGACTAACATACTTGCTTTTCAATCACTTAATGTCCACAAATTGTGTGAGCTACACAGTGAATGTAGATTTTAAAACAGTGCAGACCATCCAAATTGGATTGTCTATAATGTTTTGATTGAAGACATTTCTCCACCATGACGCACCCGTCTTGGGTGGCCCCATAGGGCATGGCTTAGTTTCATTGAGTTAGACCAGGCTGTGGTCCGTGTGATTAGACTGACTAGTTTTCTGTGATTATGGTTTCAGTGTGTCTGCCCTCTGATGCCCTCTGGCGGCACTTACCATCTTATGTGTGGGTTTCTCTTACCTTGGATGTGGGGTATCTCTTCAGGGCTGCTCTAGCAAAGCACAGCCGCTGCTCCTTACCTTGGACGAGGGGTATCTCCTTACCACCGCCCCTCCTGACCTTGAACGTGGAGTAGCTCCTCTCGGCCCTCCTGCGCCTGTGCAGCGGCCGCTCCTTGGGCATGGGGTTGCTTTTCTCGGCCGCCACCCCTGACCTCGGATGCTGGATCATCGAAAAAGCAAGAGAGTTCCAGAAACATATCTATTTCTGCTTTATTGACTATGCCAAAGCCTTGGACTGTGTGGATCACGATAAACGGTGGAAAATTCTTCAATAGATGGGAATACCAGATCAGCTTACCTGCCTCTTGAGACACCTATATGTAGGTCAGGAAGCAACAGTTAGAACTGGACATGGAACAACAGACTGGTTCCAAATAAGAAAAGGAATACGTCAAGGCTGTATATTGTGTCCCTGCTTATTTAACTTATATGCAGAGTATATAATGAGAAATGCTGGGCTGGAAAAAGCACAAGCTGGAATCAAGATTGCTGGGAGAAATATTAATAACCTCAGATATGCAGATGATACCACCCTTATGGCAGAAAGTGAAGAGGAACTAAAGAGCCTCTTGATGAAAGTGAAAGAGGAGAGTGCAAAACCTGGCTTAAAGCTCAACATTCAGAAAACTAAGATCATGGCATCTGGTCCCATCACTTTATGGGAAATAGATGGGGAAACAATGGAAACAAGTCAGACTTTTTTTTTTTGGTTCCAAAATCACTGCAGATGGTGATTGCAGCCATGAAATTAAAAGACGCTTACTCCTTGGAAGGAAAGTTATGACCAACCTAGATAGCATATTGAAAAGCAGAGATATTACCTTGCCAACAATGGTCTGTCTAGTCAGGGCTATGGTTTTTCCAGTGGTCATGTATGGATGGAGAGTTGGACTGTGAAGAAAGCTGAGTGCCGAAGAACTGATGCTTTTGAACTATGGTGTTGGAGAAGACTCTTGAGAGTCCCTTGGACTGCAAGGAGATCCAACCAGTCCATTCTAAAGGAGATCAGTCCTGGGTGTTCTTTGGAAGGAATGATGCTAAAGGTGAAACTCCAGTACTTTGGCCACCTCATGTGAAGAGTTGACTCATTGGAAAAGACTCTGATGCTGGGAGGGTTTGGGGGCAGGAGGAGAAGGGGACCACAGAGGATGAGATGGCTGGATGGCATCACCGACCTGATGGACGTGGGTTTGAGTGAACTCCGGGAGTTGGTGATGGACAGGGAGGCCTGGCGTGCTGCAGTTCATGGGGTTGCAAAGAGTTGGACACGACTGTGCGACTGAACTGAACTGAACTGAAAGACATTTCTGTTACTATTTCTGCATTTTCCCTCACATTGATAAAAATTAAAACCTGAAGCACATACCATAATGAAAATAAGTATCTAAGGCATCATCTAAATAATCAAGATTAGATTCACACTGCCACCATGTATTATATTTTACTTTTCTGAAAGTCAGTTCCCCTTGAAAGACACTTTTGATAAATTTCATCAGATATTTTACTAATCCTAATTCAATGTAACAAATACTTTTAGACTATCTATTATCTGCTTTATTCTAAGCTCGAAACTGGCCTTATGAAGTAAGTATGAGTTTCTCCACTCAAGAAGTTTACAGTCTAATTAGAAAATCCTAATAAATAGGTGTTTGTGTGTATGTGTGTTTGTACATGAGACAATCAGATAAATACAGCATAATATATGATGATGCTGTAAACTGTGGTGTTTACATGGCAAGTATGACAGGAAGTCACAGTATTGAAAGCATTTTAAGAGTTTCTTCAGTGTGCTAGCTGTTCTAATCCCTTCCTCTCCGCTGTGAAGTTTTGACTCAGTTTGGAAAAAAATAATATCTTCAACAAAACAATTTTAAACCTGTGGCTTTTTGGTATCCTCTGTTATTACTTTTCTCTCCATGTAATAAAGGGGCAATGTGTTCCTTTATCCTCTTCTTACTCTGGAGTCACTGAACCATTTTTTTTGCTGTTTTTTTTGTCTTCGTGAGAGTTGCATCTCATTTCTTTTTTTGGTTTTCCTGACTGTTCCAAAAGGCTGACCTAAAGTCAAATTATTTAATTTCCTGGGGAAAAAATAGTTTCTTTCTTATTCTTATCACTTTGTTCTTCATCTTTAAGTTTAAAGCTTAATTCACCAATTGGTATATTTTTATCAAGTCCCCATTTAAGGTAAGGTGACACATACCTCTTTTCTCCAAAAAATTTTTTATAATTTTAGAATTGCAAGTTGCCAACATTTGTGTGTAACATATTTCTAAAAAAAAAATCCATAGGGAAATTTGACATAAATCTACAAATATAATATTTAGAATGTTAACTGTAATAAACCCCGAAACTACATCTTTAGATGAAAACTTTTTTTGATGTAATCGTAAAACCCCATCTTATGCTATATTTAATACTTTTGTAAAGAGTAAACTTTGGAGAAATAATCTGAAAATGTGTCTAGCTAGAATAATGGAAAAGTATGGTACATCATGAATCAATATAAATTTATTTTTGAGGAAAGCAAAATGACCAGGATGGACAATGGAATGTTTCAAGCACTATAAAATGTATTGAGTTCCAAAAACCAGACAATTTTGTATAAAATAACTTTAGAATTGGTTTTCCCCTGGATAATAAACAACGGTGAAATGTACTAAAAATACAGAAAAACATTATATTTTGAGAAGCATATTAAATCAGAGAAATGATATTGTCATAATTGATAAAGACTCTCAGAAAACAAAATTTGATATAACCAGTCTGGCACTTAGAATGGGGAAGCCAGCTATCAGGGGTCAATGGGAAACAACTTAAAAATGGCATCAAAAAGTTCGAAAAAAATATCTAAAGATCAAATACAACTCTCATAACACACTGGCATATATAATTAAGAGGAGGTTTTACAGTGTTTATTTATTCTGGTAATGTGGCTACTACTGGCCAGTGTATTCTCCATGACTCTCTTCCAAATAGCTCCTCCTAAAAGCCTAGAAGCTTCTACCTCTCTCTTGAGTCTTGAACTTTTACGCTAATTTAGATTTTCTTGGTCTTGACATTTTTATTGATCTGTTAATATTTAGATTTTATTTCATATCTTTTTAATGAATAAATTTTAACATATAATATATGCATAANATGATGAATGGATTATAGCTTTAAGGTCTCAATGGTCAGACCTCTCTAATGCCATTCAAGTTTTTCCTTATCTAGAAAAATAACCTAATTGATAATTGTAAATTTTAAAAACTGAATAATTATACCCAAGCTATTCTTTTAGATTTAAAATATAAAACAGACTCGCAAGCTAATTCTTATCAATTAATCTAAGGGTTTAAGGTAATAATTTTGAAGGTAGGTTAAATGATTTATCTGGAATCTTTTACACTTGTTTGGGTGGTGGCTCTTCCAGACATTAGTTTTGTGATATCAGGCACTTTATTTAATCTATGCCTCTTTTTTATCTGAAAATGTGAAAATTAATGGTGCCCATCTTGTAGGATTGTTTGGAGGATTAAAAGAATTAAGATTTTTAAAGTGTTTGGAATAGTAAGCAAGTATTTAAACAGTATTTGTTTGTGTATTATTACTCATCTCCCAATGCAGTAACTACCTCTCCAGCTATGTCAAATATGTTATTCAAACCTATCCATTAATCCATTGTTTTAGATTTCAGTTATGGAATTTTCCTTTTATTGAAATTTTACTTATTTTAANATTTTATTTATTTTAAAATCTCATTGTTTATTTCTTTTGTTTTTTGTTCATACTTGTTCATACTTTCAAAACAAAAAAATTCCTTAGATATATTAAGCACAGTAACTTTATATCTGACACCACTTGAATTTAAATTCTTGGCTTGAGGAGTTTTGAATTATCCAGGAAGAATGGATTTAGACTAGGAACTCATACAAGGGCTGATTTTAGTTGATAATTTTCCAGGAAATTTTTCCCTTTGTTCTTTTTCACCCAATGCCAAGGTTCAAAATGGGTGGTTTAACTTGCTATTGTTTGGAGCCATGAGTGGGAACAGACAGACATTTCTACTTCACTCTTTTTCTGAGGTCTGAAGGCTCTTCTTTATACAAGAGTCTCCTCATCTTCTGGTGAAGTTCTGTCTCAGCTCTCTTAAAGTCCTTGAAAAAAAAAACAACAAAAAAACTCAAGTGCACCTGTATTTAGCAAATGCCCTTTGATATTAAATTGGCTTTATCTTTTTTTCCCCTCCCAGTTCTTGAACTTATCCTTAAATTTATTTCTTTTCTTTCTTTCTTATTTTTTTAAGCTGGGGTTCAGAACATTGAGCATGAAACGTATCCTCTTAAATTTAAAGTTTACAATATATTATTGTTGGTTATAGGCCCTCTATTGTGGAGCAGCTTGCTAGAACTGATTGATCACGCACAAGTGAAACTTTATACCTGTTGAACAGCTGCTTCCCATCCCCCCACCTCTTTCCCTGGCAACTCACTATTCTACTCTCTGCTTCCGAGAATCTGACTCTGTTAAGTGAAATCATGTAGTATTTATCATTACGCAACTGGCTTTTTTTCACTATAATGTTTTCCAGGTTTATCTAAGTTGTTCCATGTGGCAGAATTTCCCCCTTTTAAAGGCTGAATAATATTCCATTTTATAAATATACCACATTTTCTTTCTCCTCTTACCAATTGTCAGACATTTTAGGATATTTCCTATCTGCTTTATTGACTATGCCAAAGCCTTTGACTGTGGATCACAATAAACTGTGGAAAATTCTGAAAGAGATGGGAATACCGGACCACCTGACCTACCTCTTGAGAAACCTGTATGTAGGTCAGGAAGCAACAGTTAGAACTGGACATGGAACAACAGACTGGTTCCAAATAGGAAAAGGAATGTATCAAGGCTGTATGTTGTCACCCTGCTTATATATGCAGAGTATATCATGAGAAACGCTGGGCTGAAAGAAGCACAAGCTGGAATCAAGATTGCTGGGAGAAATATCAGTAACCTCAGATGTGCAGATGACACCACCCTTATGGCAGAAAGTGAAGAACTAAAGAGCCTCTTGATGAAAGTGAAAGAGGAGAGTGAAAAAGTTGGTTTAAAGCTCAACATTCAGAAAACTAAGATCATGGCATCTGGTCCCATCACTTCATGGGAAATAGATGGGGGAACAGTGGAAACAGTGTCAGATTTTATTTTTTTGGGCTCGCAAATCACTGCAGATGGTGATTGCAGCCATGAGATGAAAAGATGCTTACTCCTTAGAAGGAAAGTTGTAACCAATCTAGACAGCATATTGAAAAGCAGAGACATTACTTTGCCAACAAAGGTCTGCCAACAAAGGCTAGTCAAGGCTATGGTTTTTCCAGTGGTCATGTATGGATGGGAGAGTTGGACTGTAAAGAAAGCTGAGCGCCGAAGAATTGATGCTTTTGAACTGTGGCGTTGGAGAAGACTCTTGAGAGTCCCTTGGACCACAAGGAGATCCAACCAGTCCATCCTAAAGGAGATCAGTCCTGGATGTTCATTGGAGGGACTGATGCTAAAGCTGAAATTCCAATACTTTGGCCACCTGATATGAAGAGTGGACTCATTTGAAAAGACCCTGATTCTTGGAAACATTGAGGGCAGGAGGAGAAGGGGACAACAGAGAATGAGATGGTGGATGGCATCACTGACTCAATGGACATGATTTTGGGTGAACTCCGGGAGTTGGTGATGGACAGGGAGGCCTGGCGTGCTGCAGTTCATGGGGTCGCAAAGAGTCGGACACGACTGAGAGCTGAACTGAACTGAACTATCTTCGCTATTGTGAATATGCTACAATAAATATGAGAGTGCAAGTATCTTTTGAAAGTACTTATTTCAGTTCTTTTGAATATACACGCAGAAATGGAATTTCTGACTCATATGTAAGTTCTCTTTTTAACTTTTTGAGGAACCTCCATACTCTTTTTTAATAGTGGCTGTACCATTTCACATTCTCACCAATAATGTACAAGAACTCCAAATTCTCCATATTCTCACCAATGCTCTTTGTCTTTTGTTGTTTTTTGATAATAGCTATTCTAACAGGTGTGAGGTGATATCTTATTGAGGTTTTCATTCACATATCCCTGGTGATTAGTGATGTTGAGCATCTTTTCATACCTGTTGGCCACTTCTATATCTTCTTTAGAGACATGTCTATGCAAATCTTTTGCTCATTTTTAATCAGGTTATTACCATTTTTTGGTATTGAGTTATACAAATTCATTACTTAGTTTGAATATTAACCCCTCATCAGATATATGAACTAGATATTAATTTATTTGCTGTATGCTCTTTGGTCCATTTCCAGCAACTTTAAATGTTGTTCTTTTTACATAATTTTCTACCAGTTTCTCTGGGAGTTAGGGAGGGGTGAATCCATGTAGCTCTTCATGTTCTCCTGCCAGAAATGAAACCTGTGTATTTACTTTTAAATGATATAATAAATACATATGATAGAGATGGTATAAATATATGTGAACTAGAATACTGATAGTCATTCAATCTCTATATGCTCTTTATTTATACCATCCCTTGCTTTCTTTACCCCTCAAAGTGACCAAGTTTTGATAGTTCATGTTGTTTTCTTTACCTTAAAAAATTTTAGCAGATAAATATGGAGGCCTGAAATATATAATATTAGATATTAATTATTAATATTTTTAAAATTAAACAAAGACTGTTTCCTAAATAGCCTTCTAGGACTCAGTTTTTTTACTCACATTATATTAAGACTTCTCCATATTGCAGCATGTAGCTGTAATTTAGTCAGTTTTACTTCACTATAACATTCCAGTGTGGATTTATTTATAAATCGTTTCTCCTTTTGATGGATACAGGTTGTTACCGGGACTGGAGGATCATTTGACGTTAGTCGTACTGGTCAGGCTAAACAATTCTTTGAAGCAAAAGGAGCTGGAAAAGCTAAAAAAACAATAGCTACCTCATCTGGAAAGGCTGATTGATAGAAATATTTCCTTAGTGTCTGTAGATTTGGGCAGTGTGGAGTTGATGGGCATGATGGTGCGAATAGGTAGGTAGGTACGGTTCAGAAAATTAGCATTTTGTAGGCTACATTAAAGATTTTTTTTCTTTACGTTATTGGAACAAAATGCCACTGCTGACTTTTAGATACAGTGATAAGGTACAGGCAGAAAGTCTCATAATTTTGAGTATATACTTTGGAAAACTCACTTTGGCTGTGTGTGGTTAATATAATGACTGTGGGGTTCAGTTTTGCTAATTGGTTGAGGGAAACTAGTTAGGAGATTATAGTTGAAGTCAAGAAGAAATAGACTGGCTTGGTCAGAGTGGTAACAATAGAGATGACATTTGACTCCAAAGATCATTGTAATCTATGGTTAATGGGAGCTTGCAATTGGATTGGGTATAGGAAATTAGAAAAAACAGAGGTCCAAGGAACTTCCAGTTTCCTGACTACCACAGTTGGATGAATGCAGGTACTATTGATAGAGGAATGGAATGATCCTAAAAGAAGGCCACTTTTGTTGTCTTTAGATCTGAAAGCTAGTGACCTACATAGATAAATCCCGTCTTGTGGTTTTCCTCCTTGGAGACAATGAAGGAATGTCTCTTTTATATATTTAACATTTATTAATCTCTCTTATCATGGCAGCTATTCCCACGTGGATGAAAACATGGCACGGACAGTTTCTGCCTCCTGAGAGTGCTTTGGCTCTCACTTGGGTGCCAAGCTTAAACAGCGAAGGGAATGTGTTCAGGGGCCCAACTTGCTCAGGTGGCTATCCTTGGACTATCAACAGTTACTGTGTAAGAACATAGCAGATCCAGTGGGGCCCATGTGAGTGGAATGGGTTGAGAAGAATTAGGGAATTGTGGGCATATGCTACAGAAAGTGGCCATGATATACTTATTGGGAATAGCAAAAAACAAACAAACAAACAAACAAACAAAACACTCCTCAGAGGCCAAAGCTAGTTTGGTAATGTTTGCCTGATCTTGTTTTGGGTGGACCATAAGCACTCATAGTACTTTCCTTAGTATCATAAAGTGCTGTAAAGACCTTGCCTTGGTATTTATCTAAGCTCTAGAAATAATATAAAGTATTCATTTTGTGTACTGAAATCTGGGATAAATTGTACTTTCTGGGTTATGGCACATAAAACATTTTTTCTTCTTACATTATAATTTCCCTTCTGTAGTTTTCTGTCCTTATTTAAAAAAAAAAGAAACTTGGTTATAGGAAGTGTGGTATAATGCCATTTTACTGCCCCAGGAAACTTATTCTATGAGACTATGAATTTTATGTACTTCCTTTTGTATGCATAAGTAACCTCTGGAGTTTCAGCTCCTTATTCGAGTAATCTGTGTTCTCTCTCAACCCATCCTCTAAAATCTTGCTCACTTTACTGTAAGAAGTGTTAAATTATTTCTTTGATCCAAAACTGGTTCACCTGGGTAATCATCCCTTCATCCCACTGGGGTTACATGAGTATAAAGAGTATGGTGACACTTAGAAAGGAACCTGAAAAGATAAACAGGTTATGACTAAGATGAAAAAATTGAAACACAATTACTTGAGTGTAGATGACTGAGGCAAAGGGAAAAAGCCAATTATCTTATGTTGAAAGATTTTGGTCAATAATTTAAAAGCTTTTCTATTTGCATCATCATTTTGCATCAGTGTAGGACTGTTTATCTTTCTGTATGGCCCATATTGATAAATTGTAAGTTGTTCTTCCTACAGTGAAGGAAGGATAGTGGCACCATAAGATATCCTTTCCTCTTCAAGTAAACATACTAGTTTATGACTTTTTAAAAGGTAAGAAGATTACTTATATTACTTTGTATTTTGATTTTTATTTATATATGTTCTTATGTTTCCATCTCATTATGTTTTCCTTGAGAAACTCAAGGTGTTGGTTTACAGGAATATTGAAATTATCATCGAGAAGACGTGCGTACCCATTGATCTTTCATCTGGACCCAGGTAACTGGGAGCTCTTTATCCCCTATCCTTAGAATCCACTTTTTTTCCTGAAGTGGGAATTGTTTTCAAGGATGCAGCCTTGAGAGTACCGTATTGTTGAGACTCTCTGAACAGTATATGTGATTGAGCCCGGTTAAGGCCTCCAAGCTTTGAGATTCTGGTGGGCAGGTTCAATGATCTATCCATCTCACTGTCTCCCAAGACAAGCCTCCTATGTAAGTTCCCTTGTTTATTAATACTTCCATCTACCAGTCTAAAGTGCTATGTCTTTTTCATCTCTCCTTGCACTCCTTGTATGGGGGCTAGTTTCAGATTTCACCTAGGAGACTGTCCAGGTTTGTGAATCAACGAAGAGATAGAAAATGTCTTGAGATTTAGAAAAATAGAACAGTGAAAGTCTCATATTTATGTGTTTTAAGCAATTTGAGATTTTTTTCCCTAAATTATAGCAACTCTTAATTTGACATGTATGATATATTGTCATACAGCTGAATAACAAAGAAAAAAGGAAGACACTAGCTAGGATTACTTTGCTACTCTCATTTTATCTTGGGATATCATCTGAATATTTTCAAATTCCAGATTTAAATAAGTTATATTTCATATGTTTCTCTCACTCTCCTATTTTGAATTCATTGTAGTTGCAGGGATATTTTGAGTCAATATTCTCTTAGTTTTTAAAAATTATTACTTGAGTTAGAAGCAGTGCTTAGACTAGGGGAAATTTATAGACTCTCCCATTTTGTGCATTTCATAGGTACTGAGAAAAGGAGATTCAGTATATATCTTTCTCAATGATCATGCTTTACATCTACTGATCATTCAGTTATTCGTTTATCAACATTTGTTGAATATCTGTGATGTTTATAGGAAGGGGTAAACAGCAAAGAAATGCAAACCTTGCCCTTGTAGCAAAACCAAGCAAAACCTTGTATGCAAAACCAATTATTACGATAGAGAGTGATTAATATATTAGCATGGAATGGAATACAGGGCAACAGTGCATGAGCCTTGCAGGATTTGAGGAGACAAGTCAGGTGAGTGTCCTGTGGGAAGTATTTGAATGTAACATTAGAAGATAAACTGCTAACTGTGTGGAACAAAGAGATAGGGTATTTCAGTTAGGAAGAATCATGTGTACAGGTGGGGAAAAGATAAGCTCCTTGGGGATAATGTGTGGGCTTCCCATGGCTAAAACTTCAGATGCCTCTGAGGGGTGGCAGGTGAACCCAGAGAGAAATATAGCCGCCAAAGAAAGTTCAAAGGTGATGGGACGCATGTGCATGCATGCGTGTGTGCTAAGTTGCTTCAGTCATGTATGACTCTTGGCGACTCTATGGACTGTAGCCCACCAGGCTCCTCTATCCATGGGGATTTTCCAGGCAAGAATACTGGAGTAGGTTGCCATTTCCTCTTTTGGGAGATCTTTCTGACCCAGGGATCAAGTTCTATCCATTAAAAACCATTATTAACCTTTCTTTAATTTTGTGAAATCTCTCCCAAGCAATTGTCTACCTTAGAAGTCATCCAAAGTCAGATTTGTACAGCTTTGAATCTTCTGATCAACAACCAGTTCTCCATTTCACTTTGTAATTGCTGTGCTAGGTCTAAATCTGATAACTATTTCTTTAAAGTTGATAAGCCAAATACAGTTCCTTTTCTTCCATCTTAAATACCAGGGACTGCTATTGTAAATTGATGAACTCCTGTTATTTGTGAAATTACCTCTATTGTTATCATCTGACAAATTACTAACCGATACACATCACAAAAATGCCAGGTACTTCGGCTCGTTTAACTGCTTTTCTTCCTTCCCCCCATGATTACTGTCATTTTTTTTTTTTTAGTTCTGTGTTAAATCACCATCTAATTATGCATCATCACAGCAACTCATAACAAGTTGAGCATGTCTCGCTCCTAAATTCTAAAAGCGACTCTGCTGAGCCAGGCTCGCAATGAGGGTGTTGTCACTTCTCTTGACTTTGCTTTACCCTCTGGGGCTTTGGGACTTTTGGGTTTTGTGATTATGGTGGGAACCTGCTCAGAAAGTGGTGTGCTTTGGAAAAGTTCATTGGTCATTTGGGTAAGGAGAATAAGGAACAAAGTCAAAATCGTCTCCCAGCTGTTTCACTGCTAACTTCAGATGACCTGATTTGTTTTCTTATTTCTAATGTACCTTTTAATAAAAAAGCATTGACTGATGGAAAGCTGGAGGTTGAATTGTGAATTTTTGGCTGAATATGATAATTTTAAAAATAAATGCTTAGTAGAGTTATAGGCCTCCCAGGTGGCTCAGTGGTGAAGAATCTGCCTGCAATGCAGGAGATGCAGGTTCTGTCCCTGGGTCAGGAAGATCCGCTGGAGGAGGAAATGGCAACCCACTCCAGTATTCTTGCCTGGAGAATCCCATGGGTAGAGGATGGGTTACAGTCCATGGGGTGGCAAAGAGTCGGACATGACCTACACAGCCACGAGGAGAGCTATAGGTTAATTAATGTTTTCTCATCTATTAAATTGGCATAATCCTTCCTGTCTCACAGAGAAGTTATGAGGATAAAGTATCCTAAATTATTGCTTGGTGCCCACTTGTTAAAGGCAGACTACTCAACATAGCTTTCAGGGAACATTGCCTTTTCTTTTTGTATAGTTATGATTGGAATTTGAATCTTAGACACTATTCTATTGTTATTAACTGGTGAAATTTCAGGTGGTAGATTTAGGGAGTCCAGCAGAAAGTATCAGTTTTGATCCTACTGAATTTCCATTTAGAGTGTGTAATCTAAGTTGACTAGGGCATGAGAAAGCCATTCTCCTCCTGTGGTCCCCAGTGTATTTCAGGGGCTCCATGAAGTCTATATTCATTTCTCATGTAGTTTTATTTTGATGCTTCTATAAAAATACCAAAGAATTTCAATAGGTTCATATATAATCATAATCTCATCTGGGTTCATCACCTGTTCTCATTTATCAGCATTGCCAAGGAAAAGTGTACACTTTTATTTTTATTTAATGAAGAACCAGCTGCTTTAACAGATGTTTCATAAATTTAGAAGATAGTCTGCACTTCCCTATCAGTGAAGGAACACCTAAATGCTCTCGGCATATGCAACAGCTGATATAAGTACTTTGCTTCCTTGACCATTAAATTTCTTTGAATAAATTACAAATTATTCAACTCCTCAAACCAATAATCAATATACAATGGCAGATTGCACAGGCCTATTTATCTTTCCCTTTGTGTTTTATCTTGAAGACCATTATTCAAAAAGTGTTGGCTATAATGCATGGTAATTGGTGCTTCTACAGACTAGCTTAATCTATAACCCATCAATATAAGTATTATTATTTCCATTTAGAGAGGAAGAACCTAGCGATGCTAAGGTCATTAAGCTAGAAATAGCAGAGTCAATATTCAAACTCAAATCTCTCTGACTTCAAAACACATGCTTATTTTATCCCTACCTATCCTACCAGCTTGGAGAAGGAAATGGCAACCCAGTCCAGTATTCTTGCCTGGAGAATCCCATGGAGAGAGGAGCCTGACAGGCTACCATCCATAGGGTCACAAAGAGACCAGACTGAAGTGACTGAGCATGAAGCACCCTACCAGCCATGCATAATTCCATGAAGTTTTTCTAAAAAATTCATAGCAAATATTCTCTTATAATTCTCTTAAGATATATACTGTTCAAGGGACTCATGAAAGTCCTTCTTAATTACCTCAGATTACTGATGCTGATTAAGGAAAGAAAGAACTGGGGCTTTTACAGAAACAACAGAAACAAAAAGGACTTTATATTGTCATATATCCTTAAGAAGTTAGCACTCATCAGAACACACTAGACCAGGGATCAGATTTTCTGGGAAGGAGAAGGATTCTGAAATGGGCCAGTGGCGAGTGACCCGTTAGTGTGGGAGGATTCTGCTGTATTCTAGAGTGAGTTATGGACTTGAAACATCATCCTTGATGTCTACAGACACATTCCCACTCTTAGAGTTCACGATACTAAAGATTAGAGATTACTTTTCACGCTCAGATCTTCCCAGTTACTCTGCATCTTTGAAGTCCTAACTATGCTTGCAGGTGGGAAGTTAGAATATAGTTTACAATTTAATTTCAGAAACATTACCATCTTATTCCCAGCCAGCCTCACACAGATGGTTATTTCATTGAAGCCATCATGAGTGTTTTGTTTTGCAAGAAGAAAACCTTTTATTTTTATTCTCATCAAATTAATTAGAAGAGAAACAAAATATGATTTCCAATTGTCTTCCTGAATTTTTTTTTTAACTGTCAAAGCTGAGTTACTTTCCAGTTGGTGCTTTGATCATTCTATAGAACTAGGTAACCTTGTTTACTCATTTGCTTCTCTTAAACATCTCTTGCCAGATATCTACTCACTCAGTACCCATCCATCAATCCATCCATTCATTCATCTGTCCAATGCATCCATCCAATCATCCATTAATCCATGTAGCTATTAATTCATTTTTAATTAATTAAATCAGTCATCATTCATCATTCAATCTTCACTTCTTTTTTGGACACTGTGTTTATACTTTATTGAAATATTTTGTAAAGGTACCAATAATTAAAATGACATGGTTTCTGTGTGCAGGTATTTATTTTATTGTATGAATTAGAGGGTATTATAGAACATCAGTTCAGTTCAATTGCTCAGTTGTGTCCGACTCTTTGCGACCAATGAACCGAAGTACGCCAGGCTTCCCTGTCCATCACCAACTCCCGGAGTCCACCCAACCCATGTCCATTGTGTCAGTGATGTATCCAACCATCTCATCCTCTGTCGTCCCCTTCTGCCTTCAATCGTTCCTACCATCAGGGTCTTTTTAAATGTGTCAGCTCTCTGCATCAGGTGGCAAAAGTTTTGGAGTTTCAGCTTCAACACCAGTCCCTCCAATGAACACCCAGGACTGATCTCCTTTAGGATGGACTGGTTGGATCTCCTTGCAGTCCAAGGGACTCTCAAGAGTCTTCTCCAAAACCACAGTTCAAAAGTATCAATTCTTCTACACTCAGATTTCTTTATAGTCCAACTCTCACATCCATACATGACTATTGGAAAAACCATGGCCTTGACTAGATGGACATTTGTTGGCAAAATAATGTCTCTGCTTTTTAATATGCTGTCTAGGTTGGTCAAAACTTTCCTTTTAAGGACAAAGTGTCTTTTAATTTAATGACTGCAGTCACCATCTGCAGTGATTTTGGGTCCCAGAAAAATAAAATCAGCCACTATTTCTACTCTTTCCCCATCTATTTCCCATGAAGTGATGGGACCGGATGCCATTATCTTCGTTTTCTGAATGTTGAGCTTTAAGACAACTTTTTCACTCTTCTCTCTCATTTTCATCAGGAGGCTTTTGAGTTCCTCTTCACTTTCTGCCATAAGGGTGGTGTCATCTGCATATCTGAGGTTATTGATATTTCTCCTGGCAATCTTGATTCCAGCTTGTGTTTCTTCCAGTCCAGCGTTTCGCATGATGTCCTCTGCATAGAAGTTAAATAAGCAGGGTGACAATATACAGCCTTGACGTACTCCTTTTCCTATTTGGAACCAGTCTGTTGTTCCATGTCCAGTTCTAACTGTTGCTTCCTGACCTGCATACAGATTTCTCAAGAGGCAGGTCAGGTGGTCTGGTATTCCCATCTCTCTCAGAATTTTCCACAGTTTATTGTGATCCACACAGTCCAAGGCTTTGGCATAGTCAATAAAGCAGAAATAGATGTTTTTCTGGAACTTTCTTGCTTTTTCCAGGATCCAGCGGATGTTGGCAATTTGATCTCTGGTTCCTCTGCCTTTCTAAAACCAGCTTGTACATCTGGAAGTGCATGGTTCACATATTGCTGAAGCCTGGCTTGGAGAATTTTCAGCATTACTTTACTAATGTGAGATGAATGCAATTGTGTGGTAGTTTGAGCATTCTTTGGTATTACCTTTCTTTGGGATTGGAATGAAAACTGACCTTTTCCAGTCCTGTGGCCACTGCTGAGTTTTTCAAATGTGCTGGCATATTGAGTGCAGCACTTTCACAGCGTCATCTTTTAGAATTTGAAATAGCTCAACTGGAATTCCATCACCTCCACTAGCTTTGTTCGTAGTGATGCTTCCTGAGGCCCACCTGACTTCACATTCCAGGATGTCTGTCTCTAGGTGAGTGGGAGTGATCACCCCATCGTGATTATCTGGGTCGTGAAGATTTGTTTTGTACAGTTCTTCTGTGTATTGTTGCCACCTCTTCTTAATATCTTCTGCTTCTGCTGGGTCCAAAACATTTCTGTCCTTTATTGAGCCCATCTTTGTGTGAAATGTTCCCTTGGTATCTCTAATTTTCTTGAAGAGATCTCTAGTCTTTCCCATTCTATTGTTTTCCTCTATTTCTTTGCATTGATCGCTGAGGAAGGCTTTCTTATCTCTCCTTGCTATTCTTTGGAACTCTGCATTCAAATGGGTATATCTTTCCTTTTCTCCTTTGCTTTTCACTCCTCTTCTTTTCACAGCTATTTGTAAGGCCTCATCAGACAGCGATTTTGCTTTTTTGCATTTCTTTTTCTTGGGGATGGTCTTGCTCCCTGTCTCTTGTACAATGTCACGAACCTCTGTCCATAGTTCATCAGGCTCTCTATCAGATCTAGTCCCTTAAATCTATTTCCCACTTCCACTGTATAGTCATAAGGGATTTGATTTAGATCATACCTGAATGGTCTAGTGGTTTTCCCCACTTTCTTCAATTTAAGACTGAATTTGGCAATAAGAAGTTCATCATCTGAGCCACAATCAGCTCTCAGTCTTGTTTTTGCTGACTCTATAGAGCTTCTCCATCTTTGGCTGCAAAGGATATAATGAATCTGATTTCAGTGTTGACCATCTGGTGATGTCCATCTGTGGAGTCTTCTCTTGTGTTGTTGGAAGAGGGTGTTTGCTATGACCAGTGCATTCTCTTGGCAGAACTCTGTTAGCCTTTGCCCTGCTTCATTCTGTATTCCAAGGCCAAATTTGCCTGTTATTCCAGGTGTTTCTTGACTTCCTACTTTTGCATTCCAGTCCCCTATAATGAAAAGGACATCTTTTTTAGGTGTTAGTTCTAGCAGGTCTTATAAGTCTTCATAGAACTGTTCAACTTCAGCTTCTTCAGCATTACTGGTTGGGGCATAGACCTGGATTACTGTGATATTGAATGGTTTGTCTTGGAAACGAACAGAGATTATGCTGTCATTTTTGAGTTTGCATCCAAGTACTGCATTTCAGACTCTCTTGTTGACCATGATGGCTACTCCATTTCTTCTGAGGGATTCCTGCCCACAGTAGTAGATATAATGGTCATCTGAGTTAAATTCACCCATTCTAGTTCATCTTAGTTCGCTGATTCCTAGAATGTCGATGTTCACTCTTGCCATCTCCTGTTTGACCACTTCCAATTTGCCTTGATTCATGGACCTAACATTCCAGGTTCCTTTGCAATATTGCTCTTTACAGCATCAAGTCTTGCTTCTATCACCAGTCCCATCCACAATTGGGTATTGTTTTTGCTTTGGCTCCATCCCTTCATTCTCTCTGGAGTTATTTCTCCACTGATCTCCAGTAGCATATTGGGCACCTACTGACCTGGGGAGTTCATCTCTCAATGTCCTTTCTTTTCATCTTTTCATACTGTTCATGGTGCTCTCAAGGCAAGAATACTGAAGTGGTTTGCCATTCCCTTCTCCAGTGGACCACATTCTGTCAGACCTCTCCACCATGACCCATCGGTCTTGGGTGGCCCCACACAGCATGGCCTAGTTTAATTGAGTTAGACATGCTGTGGTCCGTGTGATCAGATTGGCTAGTTGTCTGTGATTGTGATTTCAGTCTGTCTGCCCTCTGATGCCTTCTCTCAGCACCTACTGTCTTACCTGGGTTTCTCTTACTTTGGACGTGAGGTATCTCTTCACAGCAGCTCCAGCAAAGTGCAGCCACTGCTCCTTACCTTGGATGTGGGGTAGCTCCTCTTGGCCGCACCCATGTGCTGTCACATATTATCAATATTCATAATATACAACTCTGTCTATGCATTCATCAAATGTAGTTTGGTAACATGTTTCAAAATTTATAATGTATCTGCTTTTTGACCTAGTGAATCTGTTACCAGTAATTCATTCCAGAGACATGTTAGTATGTATAGACAAAGACATATGGATGAATATGAAAATAGAAACATTATTAGACTATAGGTAACATAAATGTCTATCAATAGAAGCCTGCTAATAAGTGAATATTTCCTGATAATACTATTTTAAAACTCAATTTAAATTTTTCCCAGATTTACCCCTTTGGTATTAGTTTTGTGAGTTAATTAAATTTAACAACAAATAATAGCTTCTCCTATATGATAATTAACTCTCCCCTTTCCGAACAGGATACCTGTCTGCTCTATTCTTAAAATGAATTGATATATTCATTTAACATGTTATACTGTGAACTTACCACATAGTGGGCAGTGTTTGAGGTGCTTGCATACAATATTCCTTCCCTCAAGAATCTTATGTTATAGAGAAGAGAGACAGAAAATTTATAATAAATATAGTAAACAAATTATATGGAAGACAGTAAGTGGTTTAGAAAAAAATGAGCAAGGCAAACAGTGTTTGGACCACTGGAGATGAGGAGAATGCTACAGTTTTATATAGAATCATTAGGACGGATTTCGTCGAGAAGGTGACATCTGGGAACGTATTTAAAGGAGAAGAGGGAGTTAGCTGAGCAGACATCTGGAGTGTTTAAGGTCAGTGTAGCTGGACTGAGGAATGAGAGAAGAGCAATAGGAGATGAAGTTAGGTGAATAATGAAAGCCACAGCATACAGGGCCTTGTAGAACATTTGAACAACTATGGCTTCTGAGTGAGATGGGGAACCCTTGGAGATTTTGAGCAAAGGAATGATGGGATCTGATGTATGTGTTGAATGGGTGCTGTGCTGAAAAGAGATTATTTTCATGTAGATCAGAGTTGGTGGTATCTTGAATGAGTGTCATTGTGAAGGTGATGACCAGCAGGTGAAGTTGAGAGTGGAGTTGTCTGAATTTCCCAACAGTACTTGATGGAATTTGAAAGACAGGAGTCAAAGATAATTCCTCATCAATTAAAATGATAAAGGCTGTGGGTGATCAGTTTGGGAAGGAGGATTAGGTGGTCAGTTTTGGATAGCTTAAATTTGAGATGTCAGATATCTAACTGGAGACTTCAGCTAGGCAGTGAGGAATACAAATCTAGAGTTTAGAAGGGGTTAGGGCTGCAGTTTTAAATTTGGGAGCCATTGGCATGTGATGAGTATTTAAAGCCATGAGACCTGATGAGATCACAAAAGGAGTGAGCATAGATGTCCCAACATTGTGAGGCTGGGCAGAAGAGGTGGAATCAGCAAAGAGTACGAGAAACCCGTGCTACACAGCAGCTTCCCACTGGCTGTCTCTTTTACACAGGGTGGCGTGTGTCAATGCTACTTCCCCAGTTTGCCCCACTCTCTCCTTCTGTTGTGTCCACAAATCCATTTCTGCTTCTGTGTCTTTATTACTGCCCTTCAGATAGGTTTTATAGAGGGGTGGGGAGAGTGGGAGGGAGGCTCAAGAGGGAGAGGATGTATGTATAGATATGGATGATTTACATTGTTGTACAGCAGAAATTAACACAATATTGTAAAGCACTTATACTCCAGTTAAGTAAAAGAAAGAATATGAGGAACCACTAGCGAAGCAAGAAGAAAACAAAGGGAGTGTATTCTGGAAACCTAATGAAAAAAGAGTTTCAAGGAGACAGGAGAGATCAACTCTGCCAAGTGTTATTGAGAAAGTAAAGTAAGCTAAGGACTAAAGGTGGGTCACAGGGGTCATTGACATAGTGGTCATTGTAG
This sequence comes from Redunca redunca, assembly GCA_006410935.1. Taxonomy (NCBI): domain Eukaryota; kingdom Metazoa; phylum Chordata; class Mammalia; order Artiodactyla; family Bovidae; genus Redunca; species Redunca redunca. Next base: position 400,751 of record SJYQ01002601.1, on the reverse strand, counting down.
TATAAACACTACAGTCTTAATGACTATGAAAGGATTTTTGTTTTAGGAATCTTCTCCAGCACCACAATTCGAAGGTGTCAATTCTTTGGCATTCTGCCTTCTTTAAGGTCCTACTCTCACAATCCTGTGTGACCACTGGGAAGAACATAGCCTTGACTATATGGACCTTTGTTGTCAGAGCAATGTCTCTGTTTTTCAACACAGTATCTAGGTTTGTCAACTATATACTTCAATAAAAAAAAGAATAAGTTCATGATTCAAATTTGTGATGTCATTACTTCTGTGCTTCTTTAGTCCCTATCCTTATATTTTTTTTGCATATACTTTCAGTATTTATTATTGCAGATATTAGCAAATGCAAATATATACTTACCTTCCCTAAATTTGCTACTCAAATGGTAGCATACTGTAAAGACTTTTTCATACTTACTTTCTTTGCTAAACGATGTAACTTAGAGGTCTATCCACATCAGTTTAAAGAGAGCTTTCTCATTATTTATGGTTGGATGGTGTTTCATTGTTTATTTAAACAGTTTTCTTTTGATAGACACTTGAACTTTTACCTAATTTTCAAAAGTAGATAATGCTATGAGCTTGTATTTCATATGTGTTCAGGAATATCTATAGGATAAATTCCCTGAACTGCCTGGTCAAAGTCTTTGTAAGTTTTATGTTCACTGTCAAATTTTCCTCCCTAGAGACTGTACAATGCTGCATTCCCACTGGCCAAGATATGTGGACACGTAAGTTCCTGTTACCCTAAAGCCTTATCCACAGAATGTGTTGTCAAATTTTTGAATTTTTGCCAGCGTAGTAGATGAAAAATGATATCTCTTATGGTTGAGACTGATTTGTGTGTATGTGTGTGTGTGTGTTTTCCTCTGTGAGATTTCTGAGCCTGTCTTTGCCCATTTTCCTATTAGATTTTTGATACCTTTCTTTTAGATTTTTAGGAACTTTTTGTACATGGGGAAGATGAACTCTTGACTGTGATATGTACTTTAAATATATCTTAAATATATATAGTTTCTTATTTATTTTCCAGCTTCAATTTTTTTTGCCATTTAGAGGTTTTTCTTTTAAATGATCTATGCATTTGAATTAATAATTTATTTATAGCTTATAGATTTTAATTCAATGAAAATATCTTCTCCATTCCAAGATCATAAGGGCTTTGATGTTTTCTTCAAGTATATTTTTGATCCATTAGGGTTTGGCCTGGTATGTTAATGGCCAGATAGGTACCTAGAGGCTCTAACTCTGCTTATTAAAAAGTCCATCTTTATTTCCATTGATTGGAGATTCAACCTTTATTAGACATCAAAATTCCATATGTTTGGAGCTAATCTTAGCTTTTCTATTGGTCTATCCACATAATCTTCTACTATTTCATGGTTTTAATTACTGTGGCTCTAGATTATGCTTGAAATGAGGTCTGTTTTCATCCTCATCTCTTTCAGAGTTCTCATGGTTGTATACCATGATTTGAATACTTGTGGAAACATTTGGTGTACTTGTAATTATGACATTAAGCAAAATAAGCTTTAAGAATTATTTTTAGTTTGTAGTTATTAACATCTATTTCATCATCTTTTTATTCTATCAATACTCCTTGAGCACTTACTATGTATTCAGGTCACTTTCTACATACTTGGGAACATCTGTTCGTGCTCAGTCATGTCTGACTCTTTGTGACCCATGGACTGTAGCCCACCAATCTCCTCTGTCCATGGGGTTTCCCAGACAAGAATACTGGAGTGGGTTGTCATTTCCTTCTCCAGGGGCTCTTCCCCACCCAGGGATAGAACCTGAGTCTCCTGCATTGGCAGGCAGATTCTCTTACCACTGTACCACCTGGGAAGTGGGAGGGAACATCAGTGAGCAACAAACCTCTGCTCTCTTGTTGCTTTGTAACTGTGTAAAGTAGTCCTGAGTCTTTTAAGAAAAAGTACTATTTGATTATTTTTCACATCATCTGAGATTGAATTAAAGCAGAATGTCAACTTTGCCATCTCAATATTTTATGAAGGGAAAAATCTTCAAAATCTGATGCAACATCTATAATAAATCATCTTTGATCCAGAATAGTAAAGAATATAAAGAGTGTGAATAAAAGAAGAAAGTGCTAGGGAAAAAAGAGATACCTTTTTCTTCCACTTATCTCAGTTAAAATTAGGTATCTATTAGTATCATAAATTGCCAACACTATGACCACAAATACATTTCAGCAGTTGACAAGGCTAAAAAATGATTATTCATGCACTGTATCAAGTGTTTTGATTCCTAAGCTGTTTAATAATAAAGTTGTACTAGTAATTTTTTTTGATTGAGTTCAAGAGTTATTCTCAAATCCAGGGACTATAAGATATCTGGCATCAACTTTGGCTTTGGCTGAATACTGCTTTTAACACTTGACCACTTAGTATGCCATAAAAACAGATATTCTGATATTCTGATAGTAAACATCAATTATTTTTTTCTGAAGACAGAAGCCAAAATATGAGAATAACAGAGGTGTAATGCTTGCATATCAGTGGCATGTTAGGATCATGACAAACTTTTCATTAGTTAGAAGTGTTCTCAGCCCCAGATAAACTGTCCACTGAGCAAAATGCATGGAGGCAACTTAGTGGAATTTTGCCCTTCTGCCATATAGAATATATCCTATTAGCAACAGCTACAAACCTAGGATAAGTGGATTTAGGCCTTGGAGTTGAAAAATCAACTTATTTAAGGATGTAGTTTAAAAAAATGTATAAATAGTATCTAACATTTAAAACTTCTGTACAAAATAATTTTTATAGATCTTTATGCTATTGCTTTTTCCTGGAACCTCCATTTCACCTGCCTTACCTTTTGCCTCTCAAAAATTGCCTCTTTAAGAGCGCTAGGGCACTTTTCACCAGGAACTAGCTCCTAGGGAGTTAAGAACACATCAGTAGTTATCCATAGTATGTTGATTGTGTCATAGTGCTTGAATTAATGCAGTGGTTCTCTATTAGACTCATCTGGAGGGATTGTTAAACTACAGATTGGTGGGTTCTACCACCAGATTGCTAACTGAGTAAGTCTGGGATAGGATGCAAGAATTTACAGTTCTGACAAGTTCCCATATGATGCTAATAATATTTATTAGCATCATTTTATTTTAGCAACAACTTTATCTAAAGGCAGAATTCTACTATGATATTGATTTGCAGATTAAGGGGGTCCCCATTGATGTTTCTATTCTTTTCATTAACAGGCCCCCCTCCCCCACTCTCCCACCATCTTCCCCTTCCCAAGGCAGCCTGGAAAGCAAGAGCAAGGTTTGCTGGGTTGGACTTTTCTTCACAAGGAAAGATACTCCAAATGGTCCCCTTGCCACGAGGAACTGAAGAAGTTGAGGATAAGCCTGGATAACAATGTGGTCCATTGATTGTAGAGTCAAAATATATTATAGCTTAGGATACTAGGTTCCAGAAGCAAATATTTAGAAGTAGATCTGAAAGTAAAGGTTAAAAATGTTGACAACAACACATGCATTTAGTTTTCTTCTCATTTCTATTTCTAGGTTTAAAGGTTTTCTTATGGTCTGCCCAAATACTTGTTGACTTGAGAACTGATCAAAGGACAAAGATGAAAAAATCTTTTGTCTGTGACCTTACTTACTCTTTGGCTTATGTTCATTAAAATGATAAAACTGGATGAGGCAATTTTTATTCTGCTGTTTTCTTTTTCACTCTCCATTCTAGTTTTAGATGGCTCTTTCTCTTTCTTTACTTTCCCTGGATGCATCTTCCATTGTTAGTACTATCTGTAGTTCAAAAGTCTTTTCAGATGTAAAATTCTCTCTTGCATTTAATGTCTGGCTTTTAATTTTTAATGTCTTTCTTTTTTCCCCCCAAACCTACTACTTGTATTTTTCTTTTCCTTGAATTTGATCTTCTTGGCAGCTGGCATTGTCTCTTTTATTTCATCCTGCTCATGTAAATATTGTCAAAGCACTCACCTCTGTTTTACCCCAGAGGAGAAACTAGTGGATAAAGAATATGCTACACCTTTTCTTTCCTTCAAAGAACATATAGCTATTTTGCTTGAAATGTCTCTTGTAAATTCCTTTATATTTCCCTTTAATAATTAATCTAGTCTTTGTTATTTAAAAAGCAATGTCGCCCTCTTCTAAGATTTATGTTGAAAACAATAAATGCACAGAATTCTGTGAATTCCTACCACCCTTAGGAAAAGAAAATATCGTAAGGAATGGAGAAAGATCATAAGCGAGGAAGAGAACACCATTTCACCTATTGTATTCCTTCTCTTTTTATTTAGGACAATTGTGTAAGATTTCAAATTTTATATAAATGCCTTAAATCTATATTGATATGATTCTTAGCCCTAAGCATTTAAGTGGTAATAATATTAGACTATATTTCCTAAAATATAAAAAATATCTGTTTCTAAAATATAATGGGGTTATCTCTAGGAGACATCAGCTCAATGTGTTATCTGCAATTTTTGGTCAGTGAGGTTTTCTATTCTAGTTTTAATGATAGCTTTTGTTTGTGGCATAATTGGGTATCTTCTTGACTCTGTCCCTTCCTAGGATCCAACCAAATTATCTTTATATTAATTTTGTTAAGACTTTTCCAGCAGACACAAAAGGGTAATGTTAATGACTTGTAATATTTTGACCTTGTTGACATAGTGTGTGGACCAGAATAACAAAGAAAATTATTTATTTAGAGTAGTTGCTGTCAACTATCCCTGTGCCTCAGAACCATCTGGAGAGTTAAATAAAAGCTACAGATGCCAGGAAGGAGGATCAAGACGGTGGTGCAGGAGTGTACTGAGCTCGCCTCCCTCCATGAACACATCAGAAACTAAGATGCCAGAGCTTAACTCTCAGAAATTCAATTTCAGTTAGCTTTGGGGGAGGTGGCAAGGAGTGAGTATTTTAGAAAATTTCTAAGTGGACTCTAACATGCAGTTGGAATTGTGAACCATTGATTTTTCATCAGATTGATAAACTGTGGATGTGCACACAGGTGTGAAAACATCTTCATGGCACTAGGCAAACCACAACTTCTCAACATCTTTTTTTTTTTTTTTTGGTATATCACTTGAAGTCCTAGGAGATGACTTGAACTCTGATGCCATGATGGTTAAGTTTGTCCTTGCCTTTTCATCCACAAGGCTATTATATGCTGTTCCTTTGAGAATAAATATAAATGTCCAAATTATTGATGAAAATCAGTGTCAGGGGATTGAAGAGTGGGGAAGGCAGAGAGCATCAAATACAATTGGGACAATGAACAAGAATGCATGTGCTTTTGTTTCTGAATTTGGCCAAGTGTGTTGCTAATCTAGTGATATCCATCATGTCAACCTTACCTACAAACTTACTGTTGTCTGTCTATAGAGATGTGACATTAAGTAGCCCATATACTGTGTTATTTATTTGTTTATAGGTTAATTGTTCAGAATATTGATCTCCTGTTCTCATTTTCCCATTCTTTCTCAAGCACCCTTTCAAATCAACAGACATAAACTAGGACAAATTCTTCCACACAGGGGACTCTTAAATGATGCTGATTCTTTACTTGGTGCCTTTTAAAAAAATCACTCTTGCAAGAAGGAATAATCCAATATAAATTTTGCTACCACTCCAGAAACTGCTGCAAGGTTATAGGCCCTCATTTTTAGAGAGAGGCAGGGAACTAATTGGATTTACTGAGTGATGCAGTGATAAAGAATCTGCCTGCCAACACAGGAGACTTAAATGCAGATTCGATCCCTGGGTCAGGAAGATCCCCTGGAGTAGGCAATGGCAGCCTTCTGAAGCATTCTTGTCTGGGAAATCCCATGGACAGAGGAGCCTAGGAGGCTATAGACAGTCTGTTGCAGGAAGGTGGACCCCTTCCTGGGCCCAAAACTGGGCTCTTGTCTAACGCTCGGAAATGAATTGTCCAAAGAGACACATGTGCTGACAAAGCAAGAGATTTTATTGGGAAAGGGCACCGGGGTGGAGAGCAGTAGGGTAAGGAAACCCAGGAGAACTGCTCTGCCATGTGGCTCGCAATGTCAGGTTTTATGGTGATGGGATTAGTTTCCGGGTGGTCTTTGACTAATCATTCTAATTCAGAGTCTTGCCTGGTGGCGCACGCATCACTTGGCCAAGATGGATGCTAGTGAGAGGGATTCTGGGAAGTGGACGGACATGCAGTGTCTCCTTTAGACCTTTCCTGAACTCTTCCGGTTGGTGGTGGCTTATTAGTTCGGTATTCCTTATCAGGCTCTCCTGTCATAAAACAACTCATGTAAATGGTTACTATGGTACCTGGCCAGGATGGGCAGTTTCAATCAGCGTGCTTCCCCTAACAAGTCCATGGAGTCATAAAAAGTCAGATGTGACTGAGCACAAGGAGCTAATTGGAAGACACCAAATTTTTGACAACTTGCCCTTTGGATTAATTCAGCAGTGGATAAAGAGAGGGAGGTTTTTAAGTTGCCAAAAAATTCTACAAAATTTTCAAAGAAATACCTGAAGATATATTATTCAACTATGTGAGAGCTTCTGTGGAACTCTAAACCTGCTTTTAATAATGCAATAAAAAAGTAAAAGCTTAATTCTGAACAGTGGGGATACAGACTGCAACTTGACTCCCCCCCTTTTTTTTTTACTTCCCATAGTTGTAATTACACTGTAACTTCTGCCTAAATTTTGTAATGCATTTTTTTCTTTATTTAGCAAAAAGTAAATTCAGAGCCTGCTGTGTGGCCAGTGGTTGGGTAGGTAAAGAGAAGCTGGGTTAGGGGCTTGCAACGGATTTTAATTCCCTTGATGGTCTTGTGTGTAAACAGAATTGGAAGCCTCAGGCTGGAGGGCTTGCAGGGAGGCAGCACCTGAAGTAGAGCCCTCATTTTGGCCTCCGGGCCCAAGAAATCACCCAGAATCTGAGATGACCTCTAAGAATGAGGGTAGAGAAACTATTAGACTCTAAGAACTAGAAACTGAATGTGAAGAGAAGGAAGATTCCAAAATTGAGGCCTCAGTAGCAAGAAGGGATCAAAAGCAGGAGACAGAAATGTCAATGCAGAAAGGAGTCCAAGGAGCAAAGATAGCTAACATAGGGGGATGAGAGCTGGCAGAGATGCTGGAAATGAAATGGAATGAGGGAAGATGGGCCAGAGTCCTGGAAGAATTCAGCCAGGCAAGAGCAGATTGCTTTAGTTGTCTGAATTTTGCTATTGACTTAATGCTATTTTTTATATCTTCTTTTCCCTTTTGGTATTATGATTAAGAAACATATTTTACTCTTACAGGATCTAATAAACGCTTGATATTGGACAAAGACAGTTCCACAGGTGGGCAGTTTGTTTCTTGAAAGCACTGTTGGCAGCCTCAGTCAGATGAGATTTTAGGGACATTTTTAAACTATAACTTCCGGATTTTTTTCTTGTACTAAGGATCTATGTATCTCTAGGATCATATTTGCACTCATGTGCTTTGGTTGAATGAACTGTGTTTTCTTAGCCATTCACAGGGCACAGGTAGTATGGTACATACTGAGTATGGAACTTTCTGCAACTTCAAAGATCATAGCCGTTACTGAAACAGTGGTATCTAATTACAACCAGTGAGAAATGTGTTCTGCTACAAGCAACAGAGAGCCCCTCAAAACTGGATTAAACACATGAAGATTTATTTGTCTCTGGTACCAAGAAGTCCAGGGATGGTCCCTTGTGATGCCAGCAGAGTCCTGGTTCTTTTCCATCTGCACGTCTTTGGTGTATAGGCTTTACTATCATGCTTTTGGATGTATGGTCTCTAAGTGACTCTCACTTCAGCATTCCAGGCAGTATGAAGAGGAAACAGTGTGGTGTGGCTTGTATGCAGTTGGGAATCATTTCTTTCCAATAACAGAAATCCTCAGTTTGAATATCAGTCACTGTAACTATGTCATGCAGCCATTTAGAATTGCAGGCAAGTACAAGAAAATGAGTATTTTTATTTTGCCATTTTGTCAGGTTAGATGGTGGAAAGGATTTGGATAGATAGCTACCAGTGTCACACAAAAGCTTATGGATAAATGTAAGAGTAGATGCATTCTTAATATTTGAGAATTAGACCAATTACTGGACTTTCCAAGTGGCTCAGTGGTAAAGAATCCACCTGCCAAGCAGGAGATGAGGGTTCAATCCCTGGGTCAGGAAGATCCCCTGGAGAAGGAAATGGCAACTCACTCCAGTATTCGTCCCTGGGAAATCCTGGGACAGGGGAGCCTGGCAGGCTGCAGTCCATGGAACTGCAAAAGAGTTGGACATGACTTAGCAACTAAACAACAACAACTGTGTCTAAATTAATAGTGAGATAAATCAGATAATCTCTGCATCAATCTTGGCCCTCCAAATGCAATGGGATCACCTGGCTCTCTTTATTTGTTTTTTGATTATTTATTTTTTTGGCCGTGTTGGGTCTTAGTTGTGGTGCACGAGATCTTCTGTTGCAGCACAGGGACTCGTGGCTGGGGGCTCAGTAGTTGCTGTTTGTGAACTTAGTTGCTCTGTGGCATGTGGGATCATAGTTCCCCAACTGGATCAAACTCGTGTCTTCTGCATTGCAAGGTGGATTCTTAACCACTGGACCACCAGAGAAGTCCCTCACCTGGGCATCCTGCCCTTGAGAGCGGATCAAAACCATGTATTGGATAAGATCCTGTGGTTTTTAGTCACCTAGACTGGCCTCAGATTACTCACTAGACTTGCCATCATCTTTTTATTTCCTTGGCTGTTGTATCACTTGAAATTATGGTCTCATTTCTCAGGACTACCTCAGACTCTGCTTCTTTGGGTGACCTGATTGTCTAGATTACTGGCTCTGGTTCATCCTACCCCTTTTGTTTTATTATGGTCTTTTGATCCTTTAGCTCTGAAGAAAGACCTTCTCATGCCCTTGGGACAGAAGCCACAAGTGCTCTGTGGATAGAGTTTAGGTGCAGCAGCAATAGGGTTTAAATAAGGGTTTGGAATACTCTGTTGAAGATGTGTTTGTGTAGAAAGGGTTTAGTTTTTGCTTAGATTCTCTGTTTATTCAGATGGAGGTCAATGAGACTGATACATAAAGTTTTTCCTATTTGCTCCCTGGACTGGCCACTGCCATAGATGCAGTAGGCTGGGCCTCTGTGCATGAATCAGTTTACCCGAGATTCTAGAGCAATGTTTGGCAACCTGGTAGCTGTCTAACTTTCTGACCTCTATGTTTTCCTAGCTGCAATTTTTCTGAATAAAAAAGTAGGCACAATCTAAAAAATGTAGGGCAATATTTTTTTTAAATGAGGAGAGCTATATATAGTAATATTTTTTCTTATTCAGAAAAGAGATCATATTCTTCTTTTTATGAGTGATTGCTTAACCCAAACAATATTGAGAGGGTGTATTAGACCTAAGAAGGGAGGTGAAGTGGAGTTGGAGAAGGTGATAGCAGGGAATATTAACAGGACAGCACAGTTGGTTACACAGGAAAGGAATGTGCCCATGTTGTGCCCACCTGGGCTTTCTTGTCTTTGATTTTCTGAAATGCTGGCCTGATTCTCATATTTATAGAGCTTTATCTTTGACTTCAGAATGACTGAATAAGGGGTAACATTGATATAAGACCAGAAATCACTCAGAAGAGTTGAAGCCCAAGTATGACTTAAATCTGAGACATGGCCAGGTGTCATAGGAAGTGGAAAAGCTGAATCAGCTATATGATTTCTCCAGGTGAAAGGCCACAAAAATCACAGATGTTTAAACTTGGAAGGCAATGTCTCAGAAATGCTTTCTGATGTACAGTCTGAATATTCTTTTGGAGTTAAACAATATCCCCAGGGAAAACAAGAATCTTAGATAATTTTCTTTAAAAACATTTATTTTAGTCATGAAAGGTAATGTATCTCTTTTATAAATGTAAAGAATCTAGAATCTTTCTCACTTTTTTAAATCAACTTTTTCCTTGAATTGGTCTGTCCTTTAGGTTTATTTCATTTACAAATTGATCAAAACCGAGTTCGTGACCTTCAGTTAGATTATTGGCTTCTGGGCTTTCTCTAGAACCTGCCCAACTATTTAATGTGGTCCTCCCCATCAGCCTTTTCTTCCCTTGGAAACCACTACCTATTGGTAGAGAAATTCTAGAATGTGTGTTATTCATCCCCACAATCTTTTTGCTACTGAGCCTCATTACCTCAAACAGATTGCAAGTAAATCATCTTTAATATTCCCTTGATGCATATTCAGTTTGTGTGTCAGTTGGTAAATACCATTGTGAAATAAATATGGCATTTTTAATTAAATATAGTTCAGTTTGGTCACTTTCCCCTCAAAAGTTAGAAGGAATAAAAACACATTCTTATATTTTGGTTGATCTGTTACAATCAGGCTAATCATATAGAAAAAAACAACAACAAAAAATCCCCCAAACTTACATTTAAGTTTGGAGGCCACTGATTCTTGCCTTCCTATTAAGAGTTGTTTCATGAGGTTAAGTCAACAGTGCTACATGAAACAAAAGTGTTATGTCCAAAAGGACAGGCTTTTTGGATTCTCCTAATGGGACTCTAGTAGTTGATCTTGAGCACTGTTTAAGATAGGGAAGAATTGAGCTCAAGAGGACCTCTACAATTTGAGTCAGTCCAGCAACATTTAACAAAAGAAGTTTGAACTCAGTATGCACTCAGTAACTGATAGCTGTGTAAGAAAGGGGATGTTGGTTTTTTACTCATTCAAGAAAGATTATTTCTCTCTGAGTAAAGAATGAGGGGATGTGGTTAGGTTAGATGACAGAAAGAGTTTCCTTCTGACTGGGATTTCTTTTTGTGGTTTTTGGGCTCTCTTTTCCGTGAGGGAAGTGGTTTACAGCATGTAGAGCCACGAGCAGTTTCTTCAGGTGACCTAAGTGCTATTTTATCAGTAATATGATAGTGTCTGTAATCTGGGTTCTACTGTGGATACATGAGTTTCCCAGGTTGCTCAGTGGTAAAGAATCTGCCTGCCAGTTAGAAGGCATGGGTTCGATCCCTGGATCGGGAAGATCCCCTGGAGGAGGAAATGGCAACCCACTCCAGTATTCTTGCCTGGGAAATTCCATGGACACAGGGGCCTGGCAGGCTACAGTCCATGGGGTCTCAAAGAGATATGACTGAGCAACTGGGCACAGCACAGCATGGATAACTGATTTACTTGTAATAAAAAAATTCAATTACATGGTAATGGGGGAACTGGCAACCCACTCCAGTATTCTTGCCTGGAGAATCCCAGGGACAGAGGAGCCTAGTGGGCTGCCATCTATGGGGTCGCACAGAGTCAGACACGACTGAAGCGACTTAGCAGCAGCAGCAAGTGAGAACAGATGGAGTAGATGACCTGTGGTGTCTTTGAGACCATTAATGAGAATGATACCATGGTCCAACATATGAATGAAAATGTTTTCTTAAAAAAAAAAGACTTCAATTTCTGCCTCAAAGTGAACTTATAAGATTTTTAAAAGGCTGATTTACCTATAAAAAAATTCAGTGAACAATAAAACCATGCATCATATACTAAAAGAATCAGAATCCTTTATGTCAGATATCTCATGGGAACCCAAATGTCACTGGAAACTTAGTTTCTTTAAGCACTACATCTCCCCCTCTTGCTGGAAAAGACTGGTGCATGGGGACCCAAGCATAGCCCATGTTTGCTTTGGCTATTATCACAAGGTTGGGAAAAAAAAACACGAACCAATACACTTTTCTCGTTTATTTGAATTAAGAAACATAAAGGGAAGTTTCCAGTTAACTGGTGAAACCTGAGGTCAAAGGGTGAGGATCCTGAGAGTCGGAGCAAACTTATGAATCAGTACAAACCATTAGGCTTCTCTTCAGTGAAGAGCTGAGAATGGAGCAAGCATCCACAGAGAAAATGAGATGCCCTAAGGGAGAGATTATAGGTTTTCTCTGCTTTTAGTATCTGGAAACCTCTTGAAAATACACCATCAGTCCTGAGATTCAAGATACTTACTGTATTTTTAAAGTACATTTCACTTTACTTGCAATTTTATTTCTTCTTTTTGCAGCCAAACTAGCCATACTAGAGTAATCTGTTTTACTTAAACACAAATAATTTTTGCAGGGTTGTATTCAAGAAGCAATATTTTTCACATTCTTTATTTCATTGCTTCATTTTACTTCTACAGCAAATACATTTTTCCTGATATACAACATTTATTATTAGTGTGAATAATTTTAAAGGATACATTAGAGACATAAAATTTTGGAAAACTGAATGCAAAATACATTTGAATACTTTGATCCATATCAATTTTCTAAGATCAATTTTTATTTTTAGTAATTCCAATATGGGCTTCCCTGATGGCTCAGTGGTAAAGAATCTGCCTGCTGATGCAGGAGATGTGGGTCCACTCCCTGGGGTGGGAAGACCCCTTGGAGAAGCAAATGGCAGCCCACTCCAGTATTCTTGCCTGGGAAATTCCATGGACAAAGGAGCCTGGCAGGCTACAGTCCATGTGGTCACAAGAGCTGGACAAGACTTAGCGACTAAACAGCAACAACAATTGCGAAATATGCTATATGCTCTTTTCTGAGTTACAAGTCGTATTCACTGGTTAATGGGGATGGTGATGAACAATTTAATGAGGAGGGGAAAATGCCAACTTTGTAAATGTGTAGAAGTAACTAGATATTTGATGCAAACGTTAAAGTTTCTGAGTGTATAGATATTGCCTCATTGACCTATAAAATAAATCGTTTTATTTTATTGAATAATGGCTTCCAGTTGGAGACTTATGTATTTACTTTAAAGTTTTCTCTTACTCTTGATGGGATCTTATCTTCTCCCCAGCTGTGGCTTTGGCAGCTGGATGTGGAGGAGGCACAGGTTGACACCCAGCTCTGAGTCTTCCCTTCCCATCAGTCCAGTTTCTCTGGTGTTGTGGACAAGAAGGGAAGCCTGTGGCAGGCATAGATCTTTTGTCGTGCCCATGTGTCAGACTGGAGGTGGCTCGGTGTCCTCCTGCAGGCTTAGACAGGTTCTAGCTGATACTGGTGGTACCTGCTGGCATAAATGTTTCCATCCAGATGGTGTGCTTGGTTTTCTTTGAGTGGCATTTACCTTTATCCCTGCTCTCTCTGTCACTGAAGAATCCCCTAGAGAAGCAGATGTGTCTTATCTTTTCTTCTCCAGCAGTAGCTACCTCAACCACTTCTTTGGATTGGACATCCCATCTATTGGTTCAGCAACTGCCTGGGCTTCTCAGCCCATCTCTGCCCTTTTCTGTGGAGCTGAGATGTTTATCTTCCTTCTCTGAGGGTTGTGGGGAGCTGGGACAAGGTGTCTAAAACACCAAACCCTTAAACTCCCATGGCATGGGCTGCTCCAGGGGTCTCCATCATTCAGATCTCTAAACCAGAAGGAGGCAGCATTCTTTATGTTCAAGATTAAGCTCTAAACTTTAAATCAGTGAAGTCCTCTCCACAGTAGGGGAAGCAGACCAAAAGTGGTAATACAACAAACCCTTAGAATTCTCCAAAGAACTCTCCCTCAAGAATCTCTTAGTATGATGCTCCTTCTCAGGACATCACCAGCAAGGGCCTGAGGACTCTGTGGCTTAGCTACCCTCCAGCCAGAGAACTGCTGCTGCTGCTGCTGCTAAGTCGCTTCAGTCGTGTCCAACTCTGTGCAACCCCATAGACGGCAGCCCGCCAGGCTCCCCCATCCCTGGGATTCTCCAGGCAAGAACACTGGAGTGGGTCGCCATTTCCTTCTCCAAGCCAGAGAACTAGATGTCTCTAATTTTTTCTGGAAACTCCAGTCTTCATGAAGGGCAGCCTTGGCTTTTGAGAGAGGAACTTCCCTGATTCCACTATCTTTTCTTCACTACTACTGCAACACGCGTCTCTTATGGCTCCCCTCTCCTCTTTCAGGATACGAGGATTAGTGAGTGGGAGATCGACCACTTGGTGAAAACTCTGCACTGTGCCTCTTAACAAGTCCTGCTGTGGGGTGGCTGGCTCCAGCTCCAGCTGAGGACAGCTCCTTGTCAGCAAGGGATAACTTCTGCCTTTTGTCCAGAGTAACACAGAAAATCCCACTTTACCTATAAATTAGAGACAATATTTGTCCCCAACTCTAACATTTTATTCAGTGTTTTTCAAATAATTGGAACTTAGTAAGCCTTTGTTAAAAATAAAGATGGGAACAGTTTGGATAAGGCCAGCTTTAATTTCAAGAAAAAAAAATTTAAGAAGCTTCCAAGAGAGATGGAAAATGTCTGATAGAATGAAAGGGTATATAGAGGTTAGAATGGATTTATGAGAAAATATCAGGTCCAAGTAATCTGACATAATTCCCTGCTGACATTCTCTGATGAAAATTAATGATTGGAAGATGATGTAGTAAGATACTGTACACAATTTAACTCAGGAGAAGTTGTACATTTTATAAAATAGTGGTGGAAAGGGATTTGGGAATCAGTATTACATAGCTAATGAACAGAAAAAATATCAAGTTTTAGGTTATGCCTATAATAAGATGAAAATATCAAATATTCCAATTGTGTCTTTTTTCAAAACTTATTTGACTTTTATTTGACTGACTTGACCAAATTGACTTGCTGTTTTTGAGCCATGGAAATAGAGTTGTGACGTGCTATTGGAGGAAACAAAATAAATGAAGATGGGCTTGGCTATTTATGATATATTTTTATGTTTATATTGCTGTTTGTGGGGTTGACTTGCATAATACAATTACTCATTCACATTTCATTTAAAGTTTCCCAATTTTTAAAAAATGGAGAATTATATTCAGAGTAGGGTAGACTTTAGGAAGATTTGAAAAGAAGAAGTTGTCAGTTTCTGCTGGCTATAGACACCCTGGCCCTCTAAAATTTAGTTAAGGCTCTCATTCCTTTTAAGGATTATTCCTTACTGAATTCCTAGTGCATTGGCTCTTCAATGTGTCTCCCAATAGACATGGTAAACTACTTAAAGGTTGTACCCTATTCATCTTTGCATTGCCAGTAATGATCACAGAACCCAGCACACTGTGCTGCTGCTGCTAAGTCGCTTCAGTCGTGTCTGACTCTGTGCGACACCATAGACGGCAGCCCACCAGGCTCCCCCGTCCCTGGGATTCTCCAGGCAAGAACACTGGAGTGGGTTGCCATTTCCTTCTCCAATGCATCAAAATGAAAAGTGAAAGTGAAGTCGCTCAGTCATGTCCGACTCTTCACCACCCCATGGATTATAGCCTACCAGGCTCCTCCGACCATGGGATTTTTCAGGCAAGAGTACTGGAGTGGCATGCCATTGCCTTCTCCCCAGCACACTATAGGCACACAATAATAGCTTAATGCATGAATAATTATTAGAAGCCCCCATACTAGTCTTACATTCTAACCCAGGTATTTCATAGACCTAGAGTGAGAACCTAGTTGTCCAGTGTTCCTGATAACGTTGGTTTCTCTCTAACCTCTGATATGGTTACTCAGTTCTTGATTCATGGATGAATTCATAACTGGTATTAGGATTTTTCTCTTGCAATGCACATTGTTTGGGACATTTCTGACTTCTCAGGCCTTGCCACCCACGAGTCAGCATAGAACCCCACCACTATGCCAGCATTTAATATTTTTATATGTCAATTCACTACTGAAAAGCAATGTTTGATTTTCTTTATTACTGTAGTAAATAGTGATATTATTATGTTCTAATTTGCCATTTGTATTTATTTTTTTGTAAATTGACCAGTTGTTTCTCTGTTAATATTTCTCTGAAGATGTTTGTATTTCCTGATGATTCTTTGCATTTTAAGAATATAGAATTTTATCTGAATATGAAATCATATGAATTATAAATTCTTTTTCACAATTTAAAATTTTATCATAATTTTTATTTTTTTGGTGCTTAGACATTTAACCACCATTGCAATGAACATGAACTTGGGCAAACTCCAGGGGATGGTGAAGGACAGGGAGGCCTGGTGTGCTGCAGTCCATGGGGTTGCAGAGTCAGACATGACTGGGCAACTGAACAAGACATTTAATAACTTTATATAGAAAAAAATCCTTTTTAGGTTTATTTTATAATATTCTTTTATTGTGTCTACCTTTGCTGTCATTTCCTAAAAGTAGTTCTGTAATTATATTGTTGCAGTTTCATAAACTTTTAAAAACATTTAAATCTTTAATCACTCTGGAATTAGTAAGTAAAATTCTTTTGGTCTCTAATATTTGGTCTAAAATCTCACTCGTAGGTACTTAATAAATATTTGTTAAATTTAGTTGTCTCCTTTAAAAAAATTTACAGCGGAATCTCTTAGACTATAATAATTACCATCACCTGGAAACTTGCCTGGAGGGCTACAATCCGTGGGGTTGAAAAGAGTCAACTGAACACAGGCTGAAAGAACTTGTTACAAATGCAAATTACTCAGCCCCACCCTATGGAAACCCAGCAATCTTTGGTTTACCAAGCATCCAGGTGATTCTGTTGTACATTAAATTTGAAAGCCCCTGGAATAGAAAATGTATAAGGCTACTTCCAGCCAAAATTTCTGAGAATTACATGTTTTTCCCTGTTAACAAAGCCCACTGTTGTGGAAACATGAGTCTCCTCTTATTTTTAGTAGAGTAGGAAATAGAGAAGAATGTGTTCAAAGCTCTGAATGGTTTCCAGCCCTCTTTCTCTATCAAAACTGCCTGCCTCCGGTGCCTTGTTTGAATCTGCAGTCATAGAGAAAGTTTGGCATCCCCCTAGGCTCTCTGTGCAGAAGTATTGGGTACTGACAGTTAGACTTACAACCGCGAATGGCTGCCCAGACTCCTGGTTTGTCCTGGGCCATCATGTGGTATCCCTGGCAGCAGTCCTCTCTTAGTCCTTGTGCCCTGACCCTGGCACTCCTGGACCCAGAGCTGCAAATCCTTGGGGCTAAACAACTCTTCTGATCATGATCCAGTGATATTAGTGATCTTAGAGTCTGAGCGAGTATTTTTCATTTATTGTCCTCCAGTCCTACCTACACTTGTCCACCAGCTTGAAAATATTGTTCTTTCCTTTTGTCCATGGCAGCCCTGGAAGACTCATCAGGAAGAATTTCAATAGACAGTAGATTGGGGTTCACATTTTAATATGATAATATTTATTTTTCTTCACCTTAGGGTTAGGACGGGTCAGTCTTCAGAAGGAACTCTTTGTCTCTGTCTCCTGGGGAAATGTTTCAGTACTAACCTGGGAAGTGGACTGGTGGGAGTGGGTGGTGGTCATATTTCTCCATGGATGGGATAAATGACTCCTTATGCAGCAACCAAAAACCAACTTATTGAGAACAGGTTAGGAATTCAAGCTCTTTCAATATAGCCTGGACACATACTTCTCTGACATCAGAACTGTTGTTAACCATATCAAGGATATGATGGTGCAATTAAGTGCTTGTGTAGATGGTTATGGTAAGCAAGGCTGAGGTCGCAGGCATAGGGCCTCAAGTAAGAGGAATAGGAGAATGTCCCTACATCATAGATTAGGCCTAGTTATCTTTTTTGAGTGTGTGTGTATTCATACATTGAAAAGTCCCACGATGTGCTGTTGCTTTCCTGGGAAACTAGAAATGGAACTCCCACTTCTTAAGGATAAGACATTGCTGCAAAGCTGCTGACCTGGTAGACAATGAGGGGGGATGCCTAGGTGGCTGCTTGCCCACCAGGATCTTCTTTGGAAAGGAATATTTGGCCTGACAACCTGATCACTGCTGCAGTCTCTGGCACTGTTAATACTGAGGAATGTGTGTCTGGGGCTGGAGAGGGAGGGAGGGCTTGGAAGGAGGTATGCTGATCATTTCTTGAACTCCACTTCCTCTTCCTTTCTGTTGCTGCAGTTAGGTTTGTTTGTTGGCTATCTATCTGTAATGCAGTGTGCTAATGGGCACTGTCCCTTGCCTGTGTCAGAGCCACTTGGTATGGGCAGCCTCGTTCCCTGACTTGACACCTCATCCCTCACCCTTCCTCAGATCTCGTCATCCTACACGGTCTGCTCTGCCCACAGCTGATAGTGAAGTGACTACAGGGAAGGCAGTGACAGCAATAGCTGTTTGGCATTTATTTTACCTTTGGTTTTTGCTTCACAGAAAACTCCAAGATTAATAACGTCTGAACTGCAGAGGAACGTTGGGTTTGAAGAAGGTGGGACACTTAGAAGTTTACCCTTTCTCTTCCTACAATGCAGTGAAATTTGGGACAAGCGGTCTCTTGCAATGCTTTGATGCCTCCTTTGTTTAGACATCTGTCCATTAATGGAGCAGCATAGACACGTAGATGCCTGGAAGGTTGTATGTTGTCACTAAGGCTCAGAGACTATATATTTCTGTTCCCTGCAAATCATTCATAAGACCATTTATAGATTCAGAGGCAAAACAGAGAATTAGGCTCTTCTGTCATCTGCATTCTTGCTGCCTCTTTGTTCTCATTACCAAAGGGAATTCCCATAGGACCTACTTACATAGCTCACAGCTGTATAAGGAGAAGCAGGTGGGAACAGATGCTTCCCTGCCCTCTAGGAGTTTGTCATCCAGGACAAATTGGCCTAGAGACGAATCTTACTTCTGTATCCTTTTGTTCTCTGTTACCTGCTGTATTGGGCTTCCCTGGTGGCTCAGCAGTAAACAATCTGCTGCCAATGCAGGAGACATGAATTTGATCCCTGAGTTAGGAAGATCCCCTGGAGAAGGAAATGGCAACCCACGCCAATATTCTTACCTGGAAAAATCCATGGACAGAGGAGCCTGGCGGGTTATAGTCCATGGGGTCGCAAAGTGTTGGACACAACTTGGAGACTGAAAAACAATACAACCTGCTGTATAGCTTGTGTTTGTGGATGGAGTGCATATACTTTATGCTTAGGTCTAAATCCAATCTTGATCATTTACTAGCTGTGTGACCTTGGGCAGCTCATTTAACTCTTCTAAGTCTCTGAAATGAAGTGAAGTGAAGTCACTCAGTCGTGTCCAACTCTTTGTGACCCCATGGACTGTAGCCCATCAGGCTCCTTTGTCCATGTAATTCTCCAGGCAAGAATACTGGAGTGGGTTGCCATTCCCCTCTCCAGGGGATCTTCCCAACCCAGGGATTAAATTGGGTCTCCTGCATTGAGGGCAGATTCTTTACTGTCTGAGCCCCCAGGGAAGCCCAGGAATCTACTGCTCTGTGTGTGGATGTCACATATCTTGTGATGTGTGTGGATGGATTCAGGGCCTTGGACGAGTAAAGGAAGTTAAGTTTTAGAAACCTATTACTATATATTAAACCTGTAGGTTAGTAGTCTTCTCTTCCACTGCCCCATCTATATCCCTTCTCTCCTGGATCAGGTTATAAAGCTGCCATGAAATACTTAAGTTACCCACATAGCTATTATCTATGTGATAGATTCATAGTACATGTTATTTGGAAGGTTAGCCTGAACATAACATCTCAGTAACCAAATTCTGGTTCTCATGATTTAAAGATGCTAGATTTTGATTAATTCTCCTTAACAAAAGTTTGTAATGGTTGCAGTTACTGTGTGATGTAGCTTATGGAGATGGTTCCATATGGCTACTATTTTTTTAATTAAAAATTATGACATTAGAAATGTTCTCTACTGCATTTATGTATGTTATAATTTAAGTTGATAATGTGTTTGTGTGTACTACAGTTATCCACTAAGTAAAATGAAAAACACTATTACAGACTAAATGATAATTATGTTTAATCCTTGTACACAATTAGCAATGCTTTTGCTGGGTACGGAGAAGGCAATGGCACCCCACTCCAGTACTCTTGCCTGGAAAATCCCATGGATGGAGGAGCCTGGTGGGCTGCAGTCCATGGGGTCACTAAGAGTCAGACACGACTGAGCGACTTCACTTTCACTTTTCACTTTCATGCACTGGAGAAGGAAATGGCAACCCACTCCAGTGTTCTTGGCTGGAGAATCCCAGGGACGGGGGAGCCTGGTGGGCCGCTGTCGGTGGGGTTGCACAGAGTTGGACACGACTGAAGTGACTTAGCAGCTTGCTGAGTACAGCTCAGGTAGAATGATTGATAGATGAGGTGAGATTTTTTTTCATATTGTTGTTTTACCATCCTTATAAATCCATGGGCCAATTCTCCAGTATGGTCTCATCAGATACATGCTCTTTTGACTTTTTTCTGAGCAGGAAAATGAGCCTTCTGGTGTTCTCATGTTTTTGCCTCAGTTAATTCTCCAACAGTTTCTTACAGTACATTCATAGAATTCGTGTTTCTCAAAGTCCTTTCACTTGAACTTCATGACACTGACCCCATTTCTAGTTTCCTCTTGATTCCTCCATACATGAAGAAGAGTGCCAACTGCCCAATGATGTGAGGGAAAAGTGGGGGCAATTCTTTGGAATGTTAAGCTTTTTTCCTTAAGAGTTTGAAGGAGCAGCATATTTTGAAAGCATAGGGCCATTTTTGGAAGAAGAGAGGGAAGATGGAATTCACAGTGTTGGTATTCTTCCACATTCCAGAAGCTGGAGCATGTGTGTGTAGGGGGACTTCTTAGTTACATCAATCACCTTCTACCTCTGTTGTTTGCCGATTGATGTATGAATTACAGAAACAAGATTATAAGCAACTTGAAGTCAAAGAATCTTTTTTAGGAATTTATTTGCCTCAAGATACTTAGCATAGAGTGGGGAAATTAAATTCTCAGTGGATTCTTGCTGAAGGGAATTTAGAGAGACTTTCTGCTTCTCATTGCCTATATAACATCAGGTTGCCTGAAACTGGCTCATGGGAACTTGTTCATTATGTCTATTCCATAGATAATAAAGCAAATGTGTATAAGAAGAAAGGCCAGTGAGAAACAGACAGAGTCAGGGTAGGATAAATGGGCCATACCCTTTTTTGATACCTCATGACTTCAAATTACTTTTAGTAATAGAAACTCATTAAATTTTCACACAGTGGTGAAGTGAAAACTGCTTCAAAATATGTGAATTGCTTAATAATAATGTCTCATTGAAGTTACACTGAAAACAAGAAAAATTCCTGAGACAGAGCTGATGTCTGCTGCAAGGCAGCATGGGGCCATTCAGGGTCTGTTTTAAGAATGAACAACTTCCTAACCAGAGCCGGAGGTGCAGATAAGTAAAACTGACAGTCTTCCATGTACATGCCCAAGAAACATACTTTGATACTGAGATCTGAGAATATTTCTGCAGTCCTACCACTGTTAATGTTATCACTTGGTGGCTAAAGAGTGCTGATAAGCAAGAGGCTGTGGGAAAAGAGGTAGACCAAGTATTTTTAAATGAACACAGTATCTCATTACTAAATATATTATATTCCTACTCACCAAGAAAAATTCAACCCTTTGGGCTAGGAATGGTCATGGAAATGGTAATCTCTCTTGTCCAGGTGGTCTATTTATTTTGTTCTTCTTCAGTTTCTCTAAGGTAGTCTGGGACAAACCTGATCACCTGATAGAATTTCCTTGAAGCAGTCGTGGTCTTAGTCATGGAGTGAACAAGGGATGTGCTGACTTGTGTGTTGCTGTGGGCTTGGTAGAGATTGGCAGCGTCTTTGACATGTGATCTTTGGTTCCACCTCTCCTGATGCTTTGCTCATGACTGACACCTGGGGTACTTGTTTTCCTGACAAGTACCTAATCACAGTAGACCTCTTAGGGACATTCCTATGAAAGGGAAGGCGGACCAATTCTGTCCCTCTATGAAAAAAAGGGTGATTATGGTCTTCCCAGTGATCAGGTACAGTTGTGAGAGTTGGACCATTAAGAAGGCAGAACATCAAAGAATTGATGCCTTCAAACTGTGGTGCTAGGGAGGACTCTTGAGAGTCCCTTGGAGAGCAAGGAGATCAAACCAGTCAATCTTAAGGGAAATCAACCCTGAATTCTCGTTGGAAGGACTGATGCTGAAGCTGAAGTGCCAGTATTTTGGTCATCTGATACAAACAGCTGACTCACTGGAAAAGTCTGTCATGCTAGGAAAGATTGAGGGCAGAAGGAGAAGAGAGCATCAGAGGATGAAATGGCAGGATGGCATCACCGATGCAATGGACGTGAACTTGGGAAACCTTTGGGAGATTGTGAAGGACAGGGAGGCCTGGCGTGCTGTAGTCCATGGGGTCACAAAGAGTCAGACACAACTGGGTGACTGAACAACAATGGAGATTTGTGTGAAAAGCTGAAATGTGACATGTTTGTGACTAAAAATACAGGCTGGCAATGTCATCTCTAGAGTGGGAAAGTTTTATTTTGTAATTTCCATAATTTGAAAGATTTGGTATATTTTTCCTCTAAGTTTTAATTTATTGATGTTCTGTATCTGCTTGTAAAATACTGACCCTTTGGAAAGTATTATTTTGATGCCAACAGATAGGTAAAAACCAAAATTCATAATTTTCCTAACTAGAGTCTTAAAGACCCCATCATTATTGTAACTTGAAGGAACAATGAGGTAACCAAGAACTTTGTGACTTCATAAATGGGGATATACATGATGGTTTAGGAACCCTATAACATCAGGCCCTCTTGTGGGTGCTTTGGTTTGCTGGTACATCCATGTGGTACATTTTAGGCATTTGACAACATTTGGATCTTTAGCTTAAATATTAATGTAAATTTAGAAAAACTGTACTCCTGACTTTGGAATGTGATTATAAGTTCCAAATTTTGATTATAAAATATCATTCAGTAAAAAATACAGTGTTTTAAAAATTATTTGATTTAAAACATTGTCTCAAATGTTATGGATTTTTCCAAAACTTAAACTATTTAACAAAAAAGCCTAAAAACCCTGTTTAGAAGATCTCCAATCTCTTATCATTTTACTGACATTATTTCCCGCTATTTCTTGTGAAAATTTATTTTAAGTGCCAGATTTGCTCAGATCTTTATCATTTCATGTAAGCCTCTCCCACACAAAAAGAGCTGATTCATAAATGTTGCACATAAATTCATATATATAAAAATAAACCCTTATTTGTAAAGCTAAATATTTATACAGTCAGCCTCAGGAAATTCTTGTTTTTGTAGGGACTCCATGGGTAATAGGTTTTAGCCTGATTGCAAGTATATGGCTGAGAAGACACCCACTGAGAAGAAGCACAATAAGTTTTGAGACCCTCAGGTACCCTCTCTGTAATTGGTTTGATTCTCCAATTTTAAATTCTTTCTGACGCTGGACCTGGAGTTTTCTCTTAATTCCTTGATTTCATCCTGTACTTGTGACTTAGACTTGGTGACATGAGCCAGACTTCTAGGACAGGATTCCTATACTCATCTTGAAACTGCTCCATCAGCTCTACCTCAGATCCCAAAGACCAGATTTCCCAGGTCAACATGTGTCTGGACCTGAATTCTTCTTTTTTTTTTTTCACTGCTTGACTTGACTAAGCTTGGAGTTGGCTGTGCTTTGTGTCCTAGTTTCACTAAAACTCCATGAGCACATAACTCTAAACCCTTTGTGGTCACAGTCCAGGAATTAAAAAAGTAAGCTACGGAACGCAGAGGAGAGAGGATCCAGAGAACTCTTGAGAGTGAAAATTTTGGTATAGTCAATAAAACCTACGTATTTTCTTTTTTTTTTCTTTTGGTCCTTATTAGATTACAAGCAACTTATGCAGCTCAATTCCAGAAAAATAGATGACCCAATCAAAAAATGGGCCAAAGAACTAAATAGACATTTATTCAAAGAAGACATACGGATGGCTAACAAACACATGAAAAGATGCTCAACATCACTCATTATTAGAGAAATGCAAATCAAAACCACAATGAGGTACCACTTCACACCAGTCAGAATGGCTTCTATCCAAAAGTCTACAAGCAATAAATGCTGGAGAGGGTGTGGAGAAAAGGGAACCCTCCTACACTGTTGGTGGGAATGCAAACTAGTACAGCCACTATGGAGAACAGTGTGGAGATTCCTTAAAAAATTGCAAATAGAACTGCCTTATGACCCAGCAATCCCCCTGCTGGGCATACACACCGAGGAAACCAGAATTGAAAGAGACACATGTACCCCAATGTTCATTGCAGCACTGTTTATAATAGCCAGGACATGGAAACAACCTAGATGTCCATCAGCAGATGAATGGATAAGAAAGCTTTGGTACATATACACAATGGAGTATTACTCAGCCATTAAAAAGAACACATTTGAATCAGTTCTAATGAGATGGATGGAACTGGAGCCGATTATACAGAGTGAAGTAAGCCAGAAATAAAAACACCAATATAGTATACTAACACATATATATGGAATTTAGAAAGATGTTAATGATGACCCTGTATGCGAGACAGCAAAAGAGACTCAGAAGTGTAGAGTGGACTTTTGGACTCTGAGGGAGAGGGAGAAAGTGGGATGAGATGGGAGAATGGCATTGAAACATGTATACTATCATGTAAGAAACGAATTGCCAGTCTATTGCAGATGCAGGATACAGGATGCTTGGGGCTGGTGCATGGGGATGACCCAGAGAGATGTTATGGGGAGGGAGGTGGGAGGGGGGTTCATGTTTGGGAACGCATGTATACCCGTGGTGGATTCATGTCAATGTATGGCAAAACCAATACAGTATTGTAAAGTAAAATAAAGTTAAAATAAAAGTTAAAAAAAATTAATTAATTCATTTTAATTGGAGGCTAATTACTTTGTAATATTGTAGTGGTTTTTGCCAAACATTGACATGATCAGCCACAGGCGCACGTGTATTCCCTATCCAGAACCCCCTCTCCTCTCCCTCCCCATCCCATCCCCCAGGGTCATCCCAGTGCACCAGCCCTGAGCACCCTGTCTCATGCATTGAATCTGAACCAGTGATCCACTTCACATACGATAATATACACGTTTCAGCGCTACCCTCTCAAATCATCCCCCCCTCGCCTTCTCCCACAGAGTCCAAAAGACTGTTGTTTACATCTGTCTCTTTTGCTGTCTTGCATATAGGGTCATCATTACCATCTTTCTAAATTCCATATATATGTGTTAGTATACTGTATCGATGTTTTTCTTTCTGGCTTACTTCACTCTGTATAATCGGCTCCAGTTTCATCCACCTCATTAGAACTGATTCAAACGCATTCTTTTTGATGGCTGAGTAATATTCCATTGTGTATATGTACCACAGCTTTCTTATCCATTCATCTGCTGATCGACATCTAGGTTGCTTCCATATCCTGGCTAAACAGTTCTGTGATGAACACTGGGGTACATGTGTCTCTTTCAATTCTGGTTTCTTTGAACCAGAGGAAATTTTCTTAGTCTTTAGTTTAAATATTTGTTATTGGGTTTACTTAAATTGCAGCTTCTTTCCTAATTTTCTTTTAAGGTTTTAACTGACAGGATAGAGTGACATCCTTGCTCTTTAAATTTTGGGGAAAGAATGGAATAGAGTGGTTAAATGAAGGAAAAGAAGAATCTCTGTGAAGAAGCCCAGTGATTTGAAACTATGTGGCTTTGCCTGGGACCTCATTTGATACTGGGTGGCTCACTAAGTAATATAGGCAAATCAAATCAATGGACTTTTTCATTAATTTGGCTCACAAAAAAGAGTCAGCCAGTATGACACCTAAGGGAATATTCACGTAAAGTCAGATTCAAATATAACTAATTAAAAGGAATTTCCAAGAGTAGCTCAGCATAATGCCAAATTAAAGGGCAAATGCACTTGAGGAGCTAGGAGCACTAAGGGAATTCAGGGAGAAGTTGTGGTTAGTACCAGCAAGAACCTTGGGGAATGAGACTCAAGGTCAGAGATTAGAATCAAGAAAAGTTAGATGAATTTTACTAGTCCAGAGGATAATACTCAAAGCCAATAGAATCAAGTATCAAGAAGAATCAGAAAAAGATATATTGAGTATTCTAGGGACTTCCCTGGTGGTCCAGTGGCTAAGACTCCAGGATCCTAATACAGGGGTCCCAGGTTCAATACCTGGGAACTAGATCCCACATACCACAACTCAGCTAGAACTAAATATCCTACCTGTTGTAGCTAAAAGATTCTACATGGCTATAATGCAGATTGAAGATATGGCATGCTGCAAGTAAGACCCAGCACCGCCAAATAAATAAATATAAATATTAATTTATATTAATAAATTAATCCTGCTTGATGACCTAGGGAGCTACCTAGGGTAGCATACAGGACAGAAGGACCCAGAAGCCACAGAGGGCCAGGAAACTGGGAGAGAGGTAAAAATGTAGCAAGGAAAGAACTCCAGATTGACAAACAAGAGTAAATGAATTTAGTAATAGTCTGGCAGGACCAGAAGAAGACAGGAATTTTGCTTGGGCATCAATATTAGTATGTTGAAAAATGGAGGCTGAGGTTTAGGTGAACTCTGGGGTGAATCTTGAAGTAATCATGCTCAGTAGATACCGAGCACAAACTCTGAGTGAATTTACCAGTGCTGTTCACACGTGTGTTGTGAGCATCTACTGTGTAGGCCACACTAGAGCTGACATTCTGGGAAAATATGGAAGTGAAGGAGACATATCTTTGTCCCTGTATTAGTTTGGTCAGGCTATAGTCTGGCACCTCACAGGCACTTACGTATTTTGACTGTCTTCTTTTTTGGTGTCCTGGTCACAGTTGGAGTACTGCAACCAGCTCAGTTCATATAGGCCTAAGAGATGTTAGCATCTCTTCCCAGCTCTGTGTTAGAAGCTTGAAACTGACCATGATGGAATTATTTTCATCACGGGTGGAATTTTGGAATTCATGATTATCTAGAGGATATGAATGGCTCTTTGTTATTTTTCCTATGAAAAGTAGAAGCATTGTGTTTCTGTCCTTATGAAGGGTTCCCTTCATAAGTTATGCAAGCTGGACCTTGGCTCCACCACCTCTCAGGTTAGACATTCAGGGTCATTTTATATCTGCAATTTCAGATACATTAATTTTCTACCTTTGAGATTAGAGCAGGAATAACCTCAGTACTCTGGTAATGCCAATTACCTCTGAAATAGCCAGACTGAAAACAGATAAGAGTCCCTGATGACTGATTAAAATATGGTATCCTGAAAATTAAATGTCTAGTTTGAGTGTAAATGTAGCACAAAGATTTGTTATCTGAATTGACTCAGATTGAATGCTAATATTGGGAAAACTCACTAGGAATAATATAACTATTACACTCAACCAGTAGGAATAAAAAAGAGAGAACTTCATGCTTCTGGGGCATGTTAAAGTCAAGAAAATTGGGATTGATATCTTATGATGAGCTTTTAAGTCATAAAACTTACTAATAAGAGGGCAGAAGTCAAAATAGCAGAACTAAAGATGGAATTACAATTTCTATGATGATACCCTCTTAGTCTAATTTTACCATTTGACCTGTTCTTTTCAAAAGTGTTATGTTAACTCAAAATTTT
This sequence comes from Redunca redunca, assembly GCA_006410935.1. NCBI lineage: Eukaryota > Metazoa > Chordata > Mammalia > Artiodactyla > Bovidae > Redunca > Redunca redunca. The sequence continues at coordinate 373,340 of SJYQ01002601.1, read as the reverse complement.
CATAAGAGTACAAAAGAACTTTATGTGGTGGGCTTATTTCATTTTGGTCAATGCTTTTGTCTCTGGATGCCATCTAGAATTTGGATAATTACCTATTTTTAAGGCATAAAATTGGAAAAGATTTCATGAGATTAGAAAATGATTGGTCTAATGGAATTGATGTCAGACTTGGCAGCAGGCTTTAAATATCCAGCTTCTATTTTAATTAATGAAATACCAACATATGGATAATGTTGAGGAATGGGAAAGGCTTATTTGAATTTTCATTCATTTAAGCCGTATCATAGATGCTAAAATGTAGGAAATGTCTATATAAAGGTTATAAAAATATCAAATGAATTTATTTTTAGGTTAATGTATTTATTGTTTACTTTTACTGAAGCATAGTTGATTTACAATATTAGATTAGTTTCAGGTATATAACATAGTGATTCAAATTTTTATAGATTTACTCCATTTAAAGTTATTATAAAATATTTCAGTATATTCACTGTGTGGTACAATATATCCTCATAGCTTATTTATTTTACACATTGTCGTTTGTACCTCTTTGTTCCCTAGCCCTATCTTGCCCTCTTCCCTACCCTTTCCCCACTGATAATCACTGGTTTATTCTTTATATCTGTGAGTTTATTTCAGAGTATAGTTTGCTCCTGCTCATGACTTTGAGGTCAGTCTGTCTCTTTTAGATCACAAGTTTACTTAAATTATAGCCCCAGGTAGTTTTCACTCACAAGTTTTTTTCCAGACCCATCTCATATTTATTGGACCTTCATTCTAGTCTCAGCTTTAAGCAGTGAGACTTAGTTTGGTCTATCATTCATGAGACACTTCTGTTCTTTTACTAGAATTGAAGACATTGGGCTACTTCTGCTGACTTCTACTCCTGAACTCTGAAGCAACAGAAATCCTTTCATATATTTTATATTGGGTTGGCTGAAAAGTTAATTTGGGTTTTTTTCTGTAAGATCTTAGGGAAGAACCTGAATGAACTTTTTGGTCAACCCAATATTTATATAATATATACAAATTTGCATATATATATATATATATGAATCTTTTAGCAGAATNAGATCTTAAACAAGGTCTGAAAGATTCAACAAAGATATTAATACAAAATAGCACATTTATAGGATAAAATTTCCTTTTGGGAAAACATAAAATAAAAATATTTTTTTAAGGAAGTCATTTGATAATTTTACACTAATGTATTCACAGTTGGTGATCAAACTTGTGGAAATGTTCTGAAAACCTCACAAATATGGTAAATAATGTAATATTTATCTGAAAGTTAAAGTAACTGATGTCAGAAAAAGAAAATGGTAATTGTGAAGCCATGAACTTTGCAATAGTTGCTCAGTTGTGTCTGACTCTTTGCAACCCCATGGACTGTAGCCTGCCAGGCTTCTCTGTCCAGGGGATTTCCCCAGCAAGAATACTCAAGTGGGTTGCCACACCCTCCTCCAGGGGATCTTCCTGCCAGGGTTTGAATCCAGGTCTCTGGCATCTCCTTCATTGGCAGGCAGATTCTTTACCACTGAGCCCCCAGGGAAGCCCTTGTACATAGAGTTGCTCTTGATCTAATATTATTTTAAGGCAAATTTAATTTTAACTTTGAACATATAGACTGTTATTTAATAAATTTTAGAAAAAATAAAAGAATTGAGGAAATAAAGGTATTGGGGGATAGGGAAGTTTGTAATACCCTTTGATTCTCAAAAATAATTTGTAGTGCATGAGGTTAGGTTAAATGAATGAATGCAAACAGCATGTTTATTTTGTTGCTATCAGAAAAAGAGCAAGTACTTCCAGTATAATCACAGAGTAGTCAATTAGAAACTCCATATACCAAGAGCCATGAGAACATCACTGTATTAAAACCGAGTATGTCATCATATTTGTTTTCTGAGACTGCCACAGTGGTTCTTGAGGCCAGAAGTTGGCAGGGCTGAACTTCCTCTAGAGCCTCTAGGAAAGACTGTTCCTTGTCTCTCTCAGCTTCTGGTGGTGGTGGCATTCCTTGGCTTGTGGCTGCATCATTTCACATCATTTTTTTGTGGGTCTCTAAACTCCATCTGCCTCTCTCTTGTAAGGATATTGGTGATGGCATTTGGTGTTTACCCAGATAATCCAGGATAAACTCCTTTTCTCCTCCCTCAAGAGTCTTAACGTGATCACATCTTTTGCCATATTAAGTAATATTCATTCTTTTGCCATGTAAGGTGCTATTCACAGATTCTAGGGATTAGGATGTTGTATTGATTTACATCTAGGGTTGCCATATCAAAATACTGCAGATGACATAACATAAACAACAGAATTTTATTGTTTCATAGTCCTGGAGGCTAGCAGCCTAAGGTTAAGGTGTTGGCAGGTTTTTTCTTTTGTTTGTTTGTTTTTATTTTGGCTTCACCAGGTATTAGGTTCAGCACTCAGTGTCTTTTAGTTGCAGCATGTGGTATCTTAGTTCCCTGACCAGGGATGGAACCCACACCCCCTGCATCGGGAGGTCTGAATGTAACCACTGGACGAACAGGGAAGTCGCTGTTGGCAGATTCTGCGCCTTCCAAGGCCTCCCTCTTTGGCTTGCAGACAGCCCCCTTCTCATACTATCCTCCTGTGTTCTTTCCTCTTTGCAGATGTGCCCCTGGTGTCTCTTTGTGTGTCTAAATTTCCTTTTCTTGTAAGGATGCTAGTCTGATCGGCTCACCCTAAAGGCCTCATTTTAACTTATTTTCCTCCATAAAGACCTTACTTAGCCCCACATATAGTCACATTCTGACATACTGGGAGTTTGGGCTTCAACATGTGAATGTTAGGGGGGCGCGCAATTCAGCCCATACTATACATGAACATATCTTTTTGGGGCCACCATTCAGCCCATTACAAATGTGTAACTTTCAATAGAAATCATAAGGGAAAAAGCTAAATATAATCTACTGTGCTCTATTCACCAGTGCAGGCAAGTGTAATACATTTATGAGGTAGTCTCATTAATACAGTTAAAATTTCAGAGAAAGACAACTCTATCAGGAGTTTCTGACAATTAACTAGAAAAATCACTTACATTTCTCAGTGAGGTAATATTAAATGTTAGCATATTGTAAAACCTCATGCTGATATTTATTTGGGAAAATAAAGGAAAGTTTCCCCTTTCATTTATGGATTTATAGATATACTTGTGAAGATTGCAATTGAAAAGAATTCTCCCTTGGCTAAAGGAAAACATGTAATTTAAGTTGAGGTGTAATTTATACTATACACTGCAATTGCCTGACTTTAATGAGAAAATAAAGTAAATTTCAATATACTTTCTTGGGAATCATTCCAGCTCTCAATAATCTGTTACAGTGGGATGCCAGGAAGTGGCTGTTCACAGAAAGATGGCCCAAAGTCCATGTCTATACACACAAGTTAGTTGCTTTCTTGGTAGGACTATCTTTGATTATAAAGAAAGTGAACTACTGCTATTATATATATTTTCAGAAATATATCATGCACATATGGTATACATGCTACCAGGACATCTAACAACATAAAATTACAAATACAAAAAATATACTAATTTTGTAGAAGGTCATTGTTTTTGTAATTTGTTTCCTTTATATTAATTTATTCCTGTCCAGACCTCAGGCTCTTCTGTTTTGCCTATATGCAGTTCCACTTTCCCTTTCATTTCTAATCTGTATGGTTCTTCTATTACCTTCAGAATTATGAGCACAGACTTGGGCTGCAAGTATAGAGCAAACCAATTTAGTGTGTTTCAGAATTCATGATAATTTGAACACGTACAGGGTTGAACAGTGTCCCCAAGCCCCAGCTGTCTACCTGGAACCTCAGATTGTAACCTTCTTTGGAAGTAAAGTCATTACAGGTGTAATTGGTTAAATTAAGATGCAATCATACTGGATTAGGGTAAGTTCAGTGACTGGGGGCCTTGTAAGAAGAGTGAAAAGAGACAGAGCCACACTGGAGAGAAGGCAGTGTGATGACTGAGGCAGAGATCTAAATGATGGATCAAGTCAAGGAATATGAAGGATTGATAGCAATGACAAGAAACAGTCTTCCCTCAAGCCTTTGGAGGGAGGATGGGGCTGCTGATGCCTTGATTTCAGAATTCCAGCCTCCAGAACTGTGAGACAATGAATTTCTCTTTTAAGCCACTCAGTCTGTAGTAGTTTCATATGGGACACCTAGGAAATTAATACATGAGTGTGATAATTTCAACTTATTAAGAAAGTGTACTCCAGATAAAATTTATTAGCAAGATGAGCGTAGACAAAATATAATTAATATCAAACTGAAGCAGAAGCATTCTTTTTACAACTTTTTAATAGATGGTCACCTAGCCCCACCCAGAAGTGAAGGATTGCATTTGGGTGAAGTTCTAATTGTTAGAACTAGTGACCTAATGTCTGCTTTCCTATACTTCTACCGATTCTAGTTGTTCCCTCTAGTTAAAACTCTTGACCCCCCTTTAAAAAAAAAATTTCATGTGTGGTATAATTCATATAACATAAAACATATTATTTTAACCATTCTTAACTGTACAGTTCAGAGTATAGTTCAGTGTTTTGGCTGTTGTTATTTAGTCACTAAGTCATGTCCAGCTCTTTGTGACCCCATGGACTGCAGCATGCCAGGCTTCCCTGTCCTTCAGTATATATAATTCAGTGTGTAGTGTAGTGTATAGTCCAGTGTATATTCATATTGTTGTGCAGTTCTCACCATCATCTATCTCCTGATGGGTGTATAGTAAAAGATTAATTAACCAAGTATATAAGGTACAGGGTTAAAAGCTTTAAATTTCCCCTAAAGCTTCAAGAAAAAAAATTTTTATGCCCAAGTTACAGGAAGAATTAGCTTCAGACTTCACTGGTCTAGTCAAACTGCATCACAGAAAATGTATTTGATCTTCAAAAGAATGTTAACCAAAATAAGGTAAACTGAAACAACTACCTTCTTAAACAGAAACTGTCCCCATTAAACACTAACTCCTCACCCTTCCTCCCCACAGCCTCACCCCTCCGACCCTTGGCATCTACCAGTGTACTTTCCGACTCTTTGAATTTGAATATTCTAGGTACCTTGTATAAGTGGAATCAGTAAGTCTGTACCTGATGTTTATTGGCCTGGAGAAGGGAATGTCAGCCCACTCCAGTCTTCTTGCCTGGAGAATTCCATGGACAGAGGAGTCTGATGGGCTACAGCTCGTGGAGTTGCAAAGAGTCGGACACGACTAAGTGACTAACACTAATACACTAATATTGGAATGCATTTTTAAGGTTACCTTAAGAAGCATATTAAAAAGCAGAGACATTGCTTTGCCGACAAGGATCTGTATAGTCAAAGCTATGATTTTTTCAGTAGTCATGTATGGATGTGAGAGTTGGACCATAAAGAAAGCTGAGCACTGAAGAAATGATGCCTTTTAACTGTGGTGCTTGAGAGTCCCTTGGACTGCATGGAGATCAAACCAGTCCCTCCTAAAGGGAATCAACCCTGTGTATTCACTGGAAGGACTAATACTAAAGTTCCAATACTATGGCCACCTGATGCGAAGAGCTGATTTATTAGAAAAGACCCTGATGCTGGGAAAGATTAAAGGCGGGAGGAGAAAGGGACAACAGAGGATGAGATGGTTGGATGGCATCACCGACTCAATAGACAGGACTTTCAGCAAGCTCCCGGAGATGGTGAAGGACAGGGAAAAGTGGCATGCTNCCATTGTGTATATGTACCACAGCTTTCTTATCCATTCATCTGCTGATGGGCATCTAGGTAGTTTCCATGTTCTGGCTATTATAAACAGTGCTGCGATGAACATTGGGGTACATGTGTCTCTTTCTATTCTGGTTTCCTCAGTGTGTATGCCCAGCAGGGGGATTGCTGGGTCATAAGGCAGTTCTATTTGCAGTTTTTTTTCTTTCACTTTTAATGTCTTGACCTCTTTTTTGATGTCTTTTGAAATATTTAAAAAAATCTTCAGCTGCCTCTTATTTTGCTTTCTGTTTTTGGTTAATCAGTTCAATCTCTTCCAATATATGAAATGGATTTTAAACTACTAGCTATTATGTTTTTCCTCCCCTGTGTACACTTATTATGGTAAACATGCTTTTGAGGATCAAATGCATTTTTTGTGATGCTGTTTGACTGGACTAGTGAGGTCTAGAATGAATTCTTCCTATAATTTAGGCATGAATATTTTATCCTGAAGCCTAAGGTGAAATTCAGTTTTTAACCTGTGCCTTATATACTTGGTTAATTAATCTTTTATTATACAATTAATATATGAGTAAGTTATTTTGGTAAAGGTTCCATACCATAGATACATATGTAGAGTAAAATAAGAGAAACACTTCTTCCCACTCCTTTCTCCTAAATACTCTTCTCAAGAGAGAAACATTCAACAGTTTAGATCCTTATTTTATGTATTTAAGTATGCACACACACATACTTGTTTGTGTATATATGTATTAATATATACACATCTGTAGCCTTATAAAAATAGGATATTGCTTTGGGTGTTTTTTTCCTACATCTCAATTAATTCCCTTATACTTTTCTGAGTTAAATGGTTTGCCTGGAACATTTTAAAGCCACATATATTGTTATTGAAATTTTGGTACTAGAGTAAAAATTTTGATACTAAATTCAAGACATTTTAAAATGCCATTTTTTATATTTTCATTTTATCAATGAAGATGAAATGACAGCATTGGTTGGGGCAATCAGTATCATTTAAAATTTTAACTTCTGTGTCTAACATATTGATTATCTCCTTTAGTTTTGTACTTGTTAAATTTGAAAAGCATACCTCCTACCCTTTGCAGAAGTCACTGAAGAGAAATATTGACCAGAATTAGACTAAGGGTAGTTCCACTGTTGGAGAAGGCAGTGGCACCCCACTCCAGTACTCTTGCCTGGAAAATCCCATGGATGGAGGAGCCTGGTAGGCTGCAGTCCATGGGGTCGCTGAGGGTTGGACCTGACTGAGCGACTTCACTTTCACTTTTCACTTTCGTGCATTGGAGAAGGACATGGCAACCCACTCCAGTGTTCTTGCCTGGAGATACCAGGGACGGGGAGCCTGGCGGGCTGCTGTCTCTGGGGTTGCACAGAGTCGGACACGACTGAAGCGACTTAGCAGCAGCAGCAGCAGTTCCACTATTAGAGATTTACTTCAGCTGTTACTCCACCCTTAATCAATATTATTAACACACAGTTATTTAAATAGTATCAAATCTAGGTACCATGCAGTTAGTTATGTCAGTTCAAGTTTTTGAGATAATGCGATTTTACCTTCCTGGCCCTTGCCTGTGAGCTAGTGTAGAAAGAGATCTATTTGTGTCATTCTTTCTCAAAATAGGACTAGAAGACCTGGACCCCAAAAGCTCAACCGCTTAAATGCCACAGCAAATTGTGAAAAGTGTAGTTTAGTTTCATAAATCTTTACCTGTGATTTGCTAAAGTCAAAGTCGGGAGAAGGCAAGGGCAAATGTAGTAAAATTTTAGTTTATAAGAAATGGTGAAAAAATTTGAAAAAGCAGGCATATTTTCTCTATCATGACAGCTATGGGAAAAATCTCTCTTAACAATAATGTCTCAAAATTTGCTTCTTGAACCAGGAAGATGATTTTATACCTACCTTCTGGATGGATGTAAATGATATATTTACATGTTTGTTTCTTGAACGATGAACAGTTTCTCCACACTGGGTTTTGCTGCCAAACTGATTTATTTAGTAGTGATAGGAAAACTTTCTGTGTCAGTTAGGAATCCTGGTTGAGCTATCAGACCTGACTGTGAAATTACTGGAAGGCTATTGGGGGGAGGGAAATACTCATGAGAAAAAGGGGCGAGTGTTAGGTAGAGATGCTCTCTAAAGAGTCAAGGAGCATAGAATACTGTCCACAGCACAGTGACCAGGGCAGAGCGCTGCTTCTACTGCCAACCCTGCAGCTTGTATCATAAGCTTTCTCCCAGCTATATCCTGAAGAAGAATCCGTTCTTCTCTTCTTTCATAATAGGAAGTAGAAACCTGATTATATGAATTTTCCAGGGCTGCAGTAATAAAATATTATAGCCTGGGGTAGGGGCTTAAGCAACAGAAATTAATTTAAAAAAATTTTTGAGGGTAGAAATCCAACATCAAGATTTCAGTAGAGTTGATTCCTTCTGACGGCTGTCATAGAAGAATCTTTTCCAGGCCACTTTCCTTGGTTTGCAGATGACCAGGTAACTGAGTGCTTAAGAACTGATGCTTTCAAACTGTGATGCTGGAGGAGAATCTTGAGAGTCCCCTGGACAGCAAGGAGATCAAACCAGTCAATCCTGAAGGAAATCAACCTTGATATCTATTGGAAGGCCTGATGTTGAAGCTGAAGCTCCAGTACTTTGGCCACTTGATGCAAAGAGCCGACTCACTGGAAAAGACTCTGATGCTGGAAAAGATTGAGGGCAAGAGGAGAAGAGGACGGCAGAGGCTGGGGTGTTTGGATGGCATCACCAACTCAATGGACATGAGTGTGAGCAAACTCTGGGAGATAGTGAGGGACAGGGAAGCCTGGAGTGCTGCAGTCTGTGGGATTGCAATGTGTCGGAAATGACTGAGCGACTGAGCAACAAAGTCTCTCCCCATGTCTTCACATAGTCTCTGCTCTCTACATGTCTGTGTCTGAATGTCCTCTTCTTAAAAAAGACAACGTCATACTGGATTAGGGCCGACTCTAATGACCTTATTTTATGTCTTTAAAGACCCTATCTCCAAATGTAGTTACTTTCTAAAGTACTAGGAGTTTAAAGACATCAACGTATGATTTGTGTGTGTGTGTGTGGTGGGGGGCGGGGAGGTGCAATGTAGCCTGTAACACTGGCATTGCCCTTCTACTGACAGTCCAGCATGCAGGAGAAGTGACTCTCCCAGAATAAAAACTGGGGCGTTCTGCAAAGAGGAATGGATTCAAGGCAGCAAAAAATGATGAATGTCTTTCTACTTTTTTTTTGGTAACCGTAGTTATGGAAGTTAATTTTCTTAAATTACAAGAAAATACTATGTACAGAAGACTTGAAAATCTAAAAAAGGAATCAACCACATGTAATATGCAGTGTTGGTAAAGGTACAAGAAAACGAGCATGTTCTCTCTGCTGGTGGGAATCCAGGCTTTTATCCACCTGGCTATCATTCTGCTTTTATACACTGCTGCAGTGGAGTTGTGCCACTTAAATCTCTCTTCAAGAAAAAATTTGCTATTCAGCTGCAAGGAGTGCAGTTAGCAGACCATTTCCTGCTGTTACTGGCTTCAGGATTCAGTTCAGCTTTCAAGCTATGGCTTTGCTCTTTCTGGGCAGCTTCTCGCCAATGAGTGATGTGTCAGGGGGTACTAGGGCGTGGCTATTTCTGTCCAACACTGACCTCCTCTAATAGGGGATCTTTACTTTGGAGCTGCTTTTTGTTTGTCTCAGACTTCGTCAAATCTGCATGGTGATCTGAGCTTTCCTTTGCCCAATCATGCTGCTTCCTTCTTTAATCTTTTATCTGCATTCATCCTGCCCCAAACGTCTTGAGCTCCTCATTTTGTCTGTCTGAATCCCAGAGTGCTCAGCTCACTCACGCATGGCACATATATTTAATAACATTTTATTTGTTTTCACACTGTCCTTATTTTTTCATAATTCTTTATTAATCCAGTCATGGGTTTGCAAATCTTTGTGCTTTTCAGTGATACAAGCCCTGTGGTTTTATTGTAATATTTGTTTTCTTTCACTATATTATGCTTAATGACATCATGGAAATTTTGTTGTGTATCTTCCTGAAATCAGTTAAATTATATTATTGGCAGTTCACTATCTTTAAGCCTAATTCAGCTTACTTTCTAAGGGAGAGAGATTGAGGCAAGCAGAAAACAGGGAGATGTCTCCCTCTGAGTATCCGTATGGTAGAATTTAAAACTGAGTAACTAGTGGTGACTGTGGTCTATACTATGAACTCATGAGCAGAAGGCGGACAGCAGTGAGAAAGAAGAAGCAGGTAGAGAAAAGCAGACTGTGAGATGGAGTCTGTTCTCATTCCCTACAGGACTAAAGGACACTTTGGTTCAGCCTTTGTCTCAGTCTGGGATAGGACACCCAGTCCCAGCTCCATTCCTGAATCTAGGTTGATCTTCACTCTGGGTTTGGTGCAACCCTCCAGAAATCTTCTAATGAATTCCCTTAAAGTTGCACAAAAGTGAAAGTGTTAGTTGCTCAGTTGTGTCCAGCCCTCTGGAACATCATGGACTGTAGCCTGCCAGGCTCCTCTGTCCATGGAATTCTCCAAGCAAGAATACTGGAGTGAGTTGCCATTCCCTTCTCTAGAGGATCTTCCTGACCCAGGGGTTGAACCCAAGTCTCCTGCCTTGCAAGCAGATTCTTTACTGTCTGAACTACCAGAGAAGTCCTAGCATTGCATATATTAGTTCAAATTAGTTGTCATGATTTGAAACTCAAACTATCAGAGCATGTCAGTTCAGTTCAGTTCAGTCGCTCAGTCGTGTCCGACTCTTTGCGACCCCATGAATCGCAGCACACCAGGCCTCCCTGTCCATCACCATCTCCCGGAGTTCACTCAGACTCACGTCCATCAAGTCCGTGATGCCATCCAGCCATCTCATCCTGGGTCGTCCCCTTCTCCTCCTGCCCCCAATCCCTCCCAGCATCAGAGTCTTTTCCAATGAATCAACTCTTCACATGAGGTGGCCAAAGTACTGGAGTTTCAGCTTCAGCATCATTCCTTCCAAAGAAATCCCAGGATTGATCTCCTTCAGAATGGACTGGTTGGATCTCCTTGCAGTCCAAGGGACTCTCAAGAGTCTTCTCCAACACCACAGTTCAAACACATTAATTCTTCGGCGCTCAGCCTTCTTCACAGTCCAACTCTCACATCCATACATGACCACAGGAAAAAACCATAGCCTTGACTAGACGGACCTTAGTCGGCAAGGTAATGTCTCTGCTTTTGAATATACTATCTAGGTTGGTCATAACTTTTCTTCCAAGGAGTAAGCGTCTTTTAATTTCATGGCTGCAGTCACCATCTGCAGTGATTTTGGAGCCCCCCAAAGATAGAGCCTGACACTGTTTCTACCGTTTCCCCATCTATTTCCCATGAAGTGATGGGACCGGATGCCATGATCTTTGTTTTCTGAATGTTGAGCTTTAAGCCAACTTTTTCACTCTCCTCTTTCACCTTCATCAAGAGGCTTTTTTTATTATACTAAGCATTCAGAAAATTTGAGTAAAATCTATACCTTGTTGCATTTTTTAGGTCTTTTAACTATTTCCTCTTAGTGGCTTCTTAGTGGTCACAAAAGCTCTTCTACTGTTTGAATTTATACAGACTGAAGCTGTAGATATTTGGTAATGCTAAGCATGGTATCCTGTAACCTATTGTCACTTATATTACTTAGCAAAAAGACTAACAGGGATGGGGGCAGAAGGCAAGAGTGAGTTTTTACTATTGGTCTAAAGGAAACATTTTCTTTTCATTAACGAATCAGATTTTAGACAAAGAATTTTTGTTTATCTGGAGAGTTCATTTCCCAGTTATTCTTTGGTAGGGTAAGGTTTTAGGTTTACAGTCAAGTAGGGGAACTAGACAGGCGCATCTTCCTTAACTGAGCTCTGGATATGTACATAAGACCAGCAGAGAAATTTTCAATGGAGTTTAAATTATCTGAGAAGGAGGGTGGTATTCTTTTATTTGGATAAGGTCCCTAGGTCACCTGGGAACGTAGGGTTTTCCATATAGTCCCAGAACAGGCCATAATATTCCACAGAGAATGCTGGAGGCAAAAATTCATAGGGATTAAAATTGCTAGACATGGGTGAGTCCCTTCTTAACAACGATCCAAGTATACTGACTAAGCTTAGGTCTCTGAGGATATAAGTGCTTAGTTTGATCTCAGATACTATGAGAGCATCTTTTGTCCTGGGCAGTAATCCAGGATATCTTTCCTTCCCTAGCCGATATCATGCAAGATTTCCTCTTCACTTAGGAGATGAGCTTTGAGTTTTGCCCTACTTTTTCCAGGTGTCCCATACTCATATGCCAATCTGGAGCCTTCGTGTTGATCCCTGAGGGCAGGCTTCATCTTACATCTGATTTCATGGATTGACTGGAAGTCCATGCTCTGACCATATGTCTTCCAAGTTCCTTGAGATGGTTCCTCAGCATCTTGGCAGCAATGTCTTATCCTTTTTAATCTTGTCACTTTTTGCAGCAAGGCACAGGGGTCCTGAACTTGTTGTCTCAATCATTTTGTTGCCATTAGGAAATGAGTGAGATCTGTCTTTCTGCCCCCCCCCTTTTTTTTTTTTAAGCTGTTGATTATAATGATTCCAGACTTCCTCTCTAATCCTGGAACCTGTCAGTGGAAAATGTAAGACTATGCAAAATAAAAGCCAGCAGTGTTTTCCAAGTGTGTGTGCAGGCTGTATTTCATCTATTAATTCATGATGATGGTGCCTACAAAGCCAGAGGAATCTCCACATCATCTACAAGCCCTTTTAACAGCTGACAAAGATCAGACCTTCTAAGTAACAAAGAAGATAGTATTTTCCATATACAATCCATGCAGCTCATACCCAAGGACTGTGAGATTTCAGCTGGCATTATCTTTCAGTTATTACATTGACACTGCATGTTAATGCTGTCACTTGGATATCAATAGAAAAATGTGTACTTGATTAGACTCTAAAATATAATGTCTAAGACAAAATTATTGCAAGCAAATCTTACTAATTCTTGATTACATATTAATGGGAGAGAATAAGCAGATGGTTTATTTTGGGGAAAAAAGTGAATAATGCATCATTCTGTAGTGCCAATAGCTCATACAAGCAGTGAGAAAGAGTGCTGGACACAGGGCTTTGAAAATCCTTTCCCCTAACTTCAATTCCAGTTTTGATCCTGTCTGATTGCATGACTCAGCCCCTCTAAACTGGCAACAGTCATCCCTATCTCATAAGGTTTTTGCTAGAATTACATGGGATAATACCTATAATTTAAAAATATTTATACTATTACATTATATACCCAAATAATTATAAAATATCTTGCATATTGCTTGGTGCCTGATAGAGGGTAATTTATTCATAAAAACTTCCCGAGCACATATACTGCATACAGATACTTTGTTGGTGCTGGGGATGAGAGGACAGGTGAGTCAAAGTTCCTGTTTCAAGAAGGTTCCAATCTAATCAGAGAGACAGGTATATAAGTGGGCAATGTGGTGAGGGCACTCACAGAGAGAGACACAAGGAAGTTAGAAGCACAGAGGAGAGACATGGAACAAGGCTTGAAATGGAAGTGTGATCAGGGAAGGCTCTGGGAATAAATGCCTGAGCTGAGAATGAGCCAGAAGATAATGAATAAAGATATGACGTGTACATTTTCAAGATGATATCACATTCATATATATGTCTTCTTTACTTTTTAATTTTTAAAATTCACATTGAATCAGCATCATTTTTCATTTTTTGGTCAATTATTGGTGGTTCCAGAGCCCTGTTTGTTGGTGTTAGGAAAGGAGGAACTGAATTTATGGACCGTTGTGGTAATTCTTCAGATTGGTCTCTGAAAGACCAGCCACTGAAAGACTAAGAAGGAAAAAATAAGACTAGGAAGAATTAAAAGTGGGAAATATCAAGTGTTATGAAATTAGACTCTGGGAAGTATAAAGTAGAGGGAAAATATTACTCATGTGTCCACATGTTTTCAATCTTGCTTCCTTGAGGTGGAAGCTGTCTAGAAACAGAGGTATCACTAAGCCCACTCTCTACAGCTGGTTAATCTTTTCTTTTAAGGATGGATTTGTTGAGATCAGGGTTTATAGTTTAGGAGGACCCTGGCTTAGAGTAGGTTAGGAATTACTTGTAACTAATGGCTTTAAAGTTCTGGAACATGCAGAGCCCAGAGACTCAAGGTAGAACTCTGGGAGTCAGTTAATAACATGCAGTTAAATAGACTTTTGTGGACTAAACTTGGAACTTTACCATCCTTTATAATTTTTGTTAATGTGTTGTTGTTCAGTCACCAAGTTGTATCCGACCCTGTGCACTGCAGCATGCCAGGTTTCCCTGCCCTTCCCAGTTTCCTGGAGTTTGCTCAAACTCATGTCCATTGGTGTTGCTATCTAACCATTATTTCATCCTCTACTGCCCCTTTCTTCTTTTGCCTTCAGTCTTCCCCAGCATCAGGAAACTCTTCCAATGAGTTGGCTCTTTGCATCAGATGGTCAAAGTATTAGAGCTTTGGCTTCAGCATCAGTCCTTCCAATGAATATCTAGTGTTGATTTCCTTTAGGACTGACTGTTTTGATCTCCTTGCAGTCCAAGTGACTCTCAAGAGTCTTCTCTAGCGCCACAGTTTGAAAGCATTAACTCTTTGGTACTCAGCCTTCTTTATAGTCCAGCTATCACATCCATCCATGACTACTGGAAAAACCATATCTTTGACTATATGGACCTTTGTTGGCAAGTGATGTCTCTGCTTTTTAATATGCTGTCTAGGTTTCTCATAGCTTTTCTTCCCAGGAGCAAACATCTTTTAATTTCATGGCTGTAGTCACCATCTACAGTGATTTTGGAGCCCAAGAAAATAAAATCTGCCACTGTTCCATTTTTTCCCCATCTATTTGCCATGAAGTGATGGGACCAGATGCCATGATCTCAGGTTTTGGAATGTTGAGTTTTAAGCCAGCTTTTTTGGTTTCCTCTTGTTAATGGGTAAATTCATTCTAACTACCAACAAGGCATTCAGAAAATTCACCCATAAGTTACAGTAACTCAACCACATATTTTCAGGCCAAGACATCAGTCTATAGAAGTCTGGAGTTTATACCTAAAATTGCATTTAGTGATCATTTTTTCATGTTTGTGCCCTGTTATTAACACATTCCCTGAATATTGCATCTCTAGTATCCTCTCAGTGCTTTTTTTCTTCCTTAAAAATACTTTTTATTTTGTATTGAGGTATAGCTGATTAAAAACATTGTGATAGTTTTTGGTGAATAGCAAAGGGACTCAGCGGTACAAATACATGTATCCATTCTCCCCCCAAAATGCCTTTTCAATTAACAATTTTGTTGGATAACAAATCAAGTAGCATTTATGGGATTAAGTGTATAGGGCACATTGCTGAATAGGTTTATAAAGTAGAGTTCTGAATTTTAAGATGCTTGTACTGTAATATCTTTCCAAGAACAAACCAACACTTGGGCCAGGCCTTCAGGAAATCCAAACATCTGGATTAAAAAATATGTCAGGAACAATCAGTAATCCAATTTTGTCAACATAATGCCAAAGGCCTAGATTACTGAAAATATTTCCAACCAGATGTTACATAGTCTACAGATGAATCTAGAATAAAACTGAAAAAGTAGACCAAGGAGTAATGTGCATCAGCAGTTTCCCATTTGAGTCCACTGCATGCATTTTTCTTCTTGAATTGGAACAAGAAGAAAGTTCAGAATTTGTGGAGATGATGGAGGTTTTTCCTTACAGTATCCTGCAAGATAATCATTGAAGAATGAGTATGGAATATTTAGATATATGTTGACAACATACTAGGTGCTAGTGGAAAGCTATAGAGAACTTTGGGACCCTGCGTATAGATTTGGGATTGTGTAAGCTGTCTTTTTACATAAAACAAGTGGATTTTTTTTGTTTTATTCTAGTTTTAAACATCTAATTTTGAAATATTTTTAAATAAAGTTAGTAATGTTATAATAAAGCAAAATACTTTTAGTGATAATAGGTATGATTTGTTGAGCACTTGCTAAGTGGCTGGCTCTGCACTAAATACTTTTCCTGAAATAAACCCAGAAAATAGGCATTGTTATTATCCTCCTTTTGTAGATCAGAATGCTGAGGCACTGAGAAGTTCAATAACTACAAGTTTCCACAGCTTATAGATAGTAGAGTTGGGATTTGAAGTCAGGCAGTTCATTTCCGGAGCCTTATCCACTCAACCAGCTGCTGTCTATTCTAGCAGCCCTGTCCTGGGGCAAATATGAAGTAAGTTAACAAGGTCTTAAATAGAACAACAACTGATAGCAACAGTAATAATGCTTAATTAATCAGTTGATTTCAGTCACTCAGTCGTGTCCAACCTTTTGCGACACCATGGACTGCAGCACACCAGGCTTCTCTGTCCGTCACCAACTCTCGGAGCTTGCTCAAACTCAAGTCCACGAAGTTGGTGATGCCGTCTAGCCATCTCATCCGCTGTTGTCCCCCTTTCCTCCTTCCTTCGATCTTTCCCAGCATCAGGGTCTCTTCTAATGAGTCAGTTTTTTGGATCAGGGGGCCAAAGTATTGGAGTTTCAGATTCAGCATCAGTCCTCCAATGAATGTTCAGGACTGATTTCCTTTAGGGTTGACTGCTTTGATCTCCTTGCAGTCCAAGGGACTCTTAAGAGTCTTCTCCAAAACCACAGTTCAAAAGCATCAATTCTTTGGTGCTTAGCTTTCTTTATAGTCCAACTCTCGCATCCATACATGACTACTGGAAAAACCATAGGCTTGACTAGACAGTAAAGTAATGTCTCTGCTTTTTAATATGCTGTCTAGGTTGGTCATAAATTTTCTTCCAGGGAGCAAGCGACATTTAATTTCATGGCTGCAGTCACCATCTGCAGTGATATGGGAGCCTTACAAAATAAAGTCTGTTCCTGTTTCCATTGTTTACCCATCTATTTGCCATGAAGTGATGGGACCGGATGCCATGATCTTCGTTTTTTGAATGTTAAGTTTTAAGCCAGCTTTTTCACTCTCATCTTTCACTTTATCAAGAGGCTCTTTAGTTCCTCTTTACCTCCTGCCATAATGGTGGTATCATCTGCATATCTGAGGTTATTGATATTTCTCCCAGCAACCTTGATTCCAGCTTGTGCTTCATCCAGTCCAGCATTTTTCATGAGGTACTCTGCATATAAGTTAAATAAGCAGGGTTACAATATATAGCATTGAGGTACTCCTTTCCTAATTTGGAACCTGTCTGTGGTTCCATGTCTGGTTCTAGTTGTTGCTTCTTGACCTGCATACATATTTCTCAGGAGGCAGGTCAGGTGGTCTGATATTCCCATCCCTTTAAGAATGTTGCATAGTTTGTTGTGATTCACACAGACAAAGGCGTTAGCGTAGTCAATAAAGCAGAAGTAGATGTTTTTCTGGAATTTTCTTGCCTTTTCTATGAGCCAGTGAAAGAAAGAAAGAAAGAAAGAAAGTGAAGTCTCTCAGTCGTGTCTGACTCTTTGTGACCCCATGGAGTGTAGCCTGCGAGGCTCCTCTGTCCATGGGAATTTCCAGGCAAGAATACTGGAGTGGGTTACCATTTCCTTCTCCAGGGGATATTCCTGACCCAGGGATTGAACCTGGGTCTCCCGCACTACAGGCAGGCTCTTTACTGTCTAAGCCACCAGGGAGGCCCTGGTGATCCAATGGATGTTGGCAATTTTGTCTCTGGTTCCTCTGCCTTTTAAAATCCAGCTTGAATATCTGGAAGTTCATGGTTCACGTACTGATGAAGCTTGGCTTGTAGAATTTTGAGCACTACTTTGCTAGTTTGTGAGATGAGTGCAATTTGCAGTCGTTTGAACCTTCTTTGGCACTGCCTTTCTTTGGGACTGGAATGAAAACTGACCTTTTCCTGTCCTGTGGCCACTGCTGAGTTTTCCAGATTTGCTGGCATATTGAGTGCAGCTCTTTCACAGCATCACCTTTTAGGATTTGTAATAGCTCAGCTGGAATACTATCACCTCCACTAGCTTTGTTCATAATGATGCTTTCTGAGGCCCACTTGACTTCACATTCCAGAATGTCTGGCTCTGGGTGAGTGATCACACCATCGTGGTTATCTGGGTCATTAAGATCTTTTTTTTTTGTATAGTTCTTCTGTGTATTCTTGCCACCTCTTCTCAATATCTTCTGCTTCTGTTAGGTTTATACAGTTTCTGTTCTTTATTGTGTCCGTCTTTGCATGAAATGTTCCCTTAGTAACTCTTAATTTTCTTGAAGAGACCCTTAGTCTTTCCCATTCTCTTGTTTTCCTCTATTTCTTTGCACTGATCATCGAGGAAGGCTTTTTTATATCTCCTTGCTGTTCTTTGAAACTCTGCGATTGGATGGATAATATCTTTCCTTTTCTCCTTTGCCTTTTACTTCTCTTATTTTCTCAGCTGTTTGTAATGCCTCCTTAGACAACCATTTTGCCTTTTTTCATTTCTTTTTCTTAGGGATGGTTTTGATCACGGCTTCCTGTACAATGTTACGAACCTCCTTCCATAGTTCTTCAGGCACTCTGTTTATCAGATCTAATCCCTTGAAGCTGTTTGTCACTTCTACAGTATAATCATAAAGGATATTATTTAGGTCATACCTTAATTAATATTGAGCATTAATATGTTATAGCGATTTTATTATTATCTTTAACTTTTAATAGTCCTCTTATGTTCATACATTGTACTGATAAGGGGGCTACAATGTGGAGAGACTGGGTAATAAACAGTATCGCCAGGCGGTTACGTGGTAGAGTTAGGAGTGATTCCTGGTCTGGATTCAGATGATTAAAGCACGAGGTTCATGGCTTCACACCCTGGGGTTCTCACAGTCTTTTGGGTCCTCTGTGACTCAGGTGCCCAAGAGATGTTCTGGGCATCTCCTTTGATTACTCTTCCCAGTCCTCCTACATTCCTTTTAGGCAGCTCTTTCTCTGCTCCTGTTCATAGACTGAGTTTGAAGAGAGTCTTACCCCATTTCCTTAGGGCTTTGTGCTTGACAACATTTCAGTTGCCTGGGCTTGGATTTTCCTTCAAGGTAGATCTTGATGTTCAGCTATGGGGAGTGTGGTCAGTGATAGCCTCCAGCTGCTAATGACTTTAGGATCCACTTCAGTTTTCTAGATGAAGCTATGCTCTTCCTGGGCAATGACTAGCCAGCTACTGAGCACAGAGGTACTAGAACCCAGCCTTTTGTACCCGATAAGTTATGTTCCACTGCTCCTCACTGGATTGGCAAGACTTTGTTAGATCTGTGTGGTGATCTGATTTTCTTCCTGTCCCACCGTGCTCCCTCTCCCTTTTTATTTCTCATAATCATGACTCTGCTCCTTCTCTAATCACAACCCAATAAACCTCTTATACTCCTAACCATCTCAGTGCCCACTTTCTAGGGGACCCATTGGCACTACAACTAACTGAGTGATCTATCCAAGGCAGGGATGAGTTTAAAGAGACTGGTGTGCTTCCCATCTGTGGTGACACATTGCTCACTGACAGAAGGTTTCTCTCATTAAGCTCAGAGTGGGAAATACGAACAGAAACATTAGGAGGGTGCTGGGGGAAGAGAGAGAGAGAATCAACACATGCGGGTGGTGAGCTCAAATGAAGACTTTTAGTTAGATATCTTTTCTAATTATCCATAGGTCTGTCACTTAGCCCTTCTTTATTTACTCTTAAGCTATAGTTTTGAAGAATAGAGTAATTCATAGGTTGAAATAAGCACAAAAAACCTTACCCAAAATACTAACTTTGGTTTTATTTTTTATATATAGTAGTGAGTTCTCAATAAATATTTGTTGAATAAATGAAAGGATGAATAAAATTTTTTAAAATTCAGCACATTATACTTTTGACCCAGTAAAAAGAGTTATCCAGGATGGCTAATCATGACAGTTGTCCAGCAGGTAGAAAATTTTCAGGCTGAATAAAAGGCAGACTTTGTTTTTGCACAAAGTCACTTGTCATAGCCAGATGGTATCCCACAGCATAGTTAACATTTGAAAGTCTGTATAAAGAAGTAGAGTCAATCCCCACCCTCTGGAACTTTCATTGTAACAGGACTTCCTGGTTAAATGAAAAGTCAAAGTCACTGTTGCAGCTGAGGAACCAAGGGATGTCTTAAGAGGAGGGGAACCCCCAATCTGAATGTTCATATAATCTAAGAAAAATAGCAAGCTTTCTATGTATGCTGTCCTCAAGTTGTACAACTACCTTCTCAAATCAGAGAGCTGCCCAGAAGCCCTTCCTATTCAGAAAATCTGGAGGGCCCTTGCATTCTTCTAAGAAGTACATATTACCTGAATGGGTTGGAGGTTATGCTGGCAGATTTGAGAACTATCAGGGAAGCACCTTGCATTCTCAGGGGGAGGAAATTATGAGATTGTGATTAAAGCCTGGAAGGGCTGTGATTGGCTCACTTGGGAGGCTCGGCTGACATTGTAATTAAAGTTTGGAGACACAGCTGTTACTAATGTCCCTTATAAATTATAACTGGTATAACAGTACTGCAAAATTTCTCATATAATCTCACTTTGTGTTAGTGCTTTGTGATGTAATTTGGTGATGCAGTAGAAGACATAAGTATATCTAATCCTATCTGAGAAATAATTTGGACAGAAATACAGTTTTGTTAAAAATGGGAGCAAATTGCAGTTTGAGGAGGCCAATGCAAAATGGTAGAGAGGATAAAAGATAATGGTAGAGAGGATAAAGCTAATGGTGAGTCAAATAAAATGGAACAAATACTTTTTCATTGTATCAGATTGGAAATCACTAATGTACTAGTCCGTACAGAATTAAATAGAATGTTCTTATATTAATTTATCAGATTGCAAAAGTATTTTTTGCAGTTTGAATGAAACAAAGGTCTCATTGGTGAGGAAAAATGGGATATTTCAAAAGAAAAAACATTGGCTAAAGAATATTAAAAAAGGATATGTGAACAATAATAAGGAGGGATAGTCAACTATGGCAAATATTTCATTCCAATATAATACAGCAAAGTTGATTTAAAGGAATTGATAAGAATAAAATAAATTTTAATCTGAGATGTCAATCTTTAACACTGTAATTTAAAAAGTAATGTCAACTAAATCATTTGTTACTGATGTCAGAACATTCAGGTATTTGGGGGAAATGTCATTTTAAAAATTATGCTTCTACTAGGTACTGGTTATGAATTATTCAGCAAATATGTGGGGGTGATATTGTTTACAACACATTTCCTTCCAACTTCTGTTTTTCACTAAATTTTTTTTTTCAAACTTGAGGCAGCTTTACAATGTAATCAGTAATAGAAGCAGATGGTACTTCTTTGACCCTTCTAGGCAATCAGTTATTTGCAAGATATGGGAACAGACAATATGCATTAAAATTAGCCCCATCTTTTTTAGCTGCCAAAGAGTAGACTTGGTCATAAAATTTGAGTAAAGACCCTGAGAGATCTAGTTCAGTTCTTGTATTTTACATGTGAGAAAATGCTTGCTTAGAGAGGTAGTAAATTGATCAGCTCAAGCTTGTATAAGAAGTAAGTAGGACCAGATCTCAGCTATTTCATCTAGTGTGAGAGGTTCTTTGCCCCCACTTCCAGTATCAAGGCTGTCTTTTCTATTTGGGAGATTAGAATAATGATATATTATATAATATATAAAATTTTAAAACATTTTAAACATCTTGAAAATGAACAAGAATAATATAACTCTGGAGTACTTTCTCATGCAGTTGTCAAAACTTAAAACATTGCCATATACGCATCAGCTTTTAAAATACATATCATAATATAATTTATCTTCTATTATGGGTCAGAACCACTACATTTAATTTACACTGAAATGATAGCACATTAGCCATGGATTTTTTGGTAACTCTTTTTAAAAAATATATAAATTTATTAAAAATTGATTATACAAAAACTCTCAATGCCCTAAAAATAATAAATATGAAATATTATTACTGATATTAGTAACAAACAGACATCATCACTCTACTTCCTCTATGACAGGCGCTTATTTACATGTATTATTTTATATAAAGTCACATTTTGCTATTCCTCTAGGGCTCAACTCATTTTCTTCTAGACAAAATTATCTATCTTTTGTCATTATTCTTTCTCACTGAAATCAGTTCAGTTCAGTTGCTCAGTCATGTCCGACTCTTTGCGATCCCATGAACCACAGCACACCAGGCCTCCCTGTCCATCACCAACTCCCGGAGTTCACCCAAACTCGTGACTTAGCAGCAGCAGCAGCAGCATGTCCATTGAGTTGGTGATGCCATCCAGCCATCTCATCCTCTGTCGTCCCCTTCTCCTCCTGCCCCCAATCCTTCCCAGCATCAGGGTCTTTTCCAATGAGTCGACTCTTCCCATGAGGTGGCCAAAGTATTGGAGTTTCAGCTTCAACATCAGTCCTTCCAATGAACACCCAGGACTGATCTTCTTTAGGATGGGCTGGTTGGATCTCCTTGTGTTCCAAGGGACTCTCAAGAGTCTTCTCCAACACCATAGGTCAAAAGCATCAATTCTTTGGCACTCAGCTTTCTTTATAGTCCAACTCTCACATCCATACATGATCACTGGAAAAACCATAGCCTTGACTAGATGGACCTTTGTTGGCAAAATAATGTCTCTGCTTTTTAATATGCTGTCTAGGTTGGTCATAACTTTCCTTCCGAGGAGTAAGCGTCTTTTAATTTCATGGCTGCAATCACCATCTGCAGTGATTTTGGATCCCAGAAAAATAAAGTCTGACACCATTTCCACTGTTTCCCCATCTATTTCCCATGAAGTGATGGGACCAGGTGCCATGATCTTCGTTTTCTGAATGTTGAGCTCTAAGCCAACTTTTTCACTTTCCTCTTTCACTTTCATCAAGAGGCTCTTTAGTTCCTCTTCACTTTCTTCCGTAAGGGTGGTGTCATCTGCATATCTGAGGTTAGTGATATTTCTCCCAGCAATCTGATTCCAGCTTGTGCTTCTTCCAGCCCAACGTTTCTCATGATGTACTCTGCATATAAGTTAAATAAGCAGGATGACAATATACAGCCTTGACGTACTCCTTTTCCTATTTGGAACCAGTCTGTTGTTCCATGTCCAGTTCTTACTGTTGCTTCCTGACCTGCATACAGGTTTCTCAAAAGGTGGGTCAGGTGGTCTGGTATGCCCATCTCTTTCAGAATTTTCCACAGTTTATTGTGATCCACACAGTAATGTATTATATAAGCCTTTTTTTTTTTTTTTCTGTTGGGACAAAAGGCTGCTAATAGCCTTAGTAATTTATTTGAATGGGAAAAACCAAGTGTTTTATTTTGAGGGTGGTGCCACCTCCTACTGAGCTCCTCAACTTTGCGAGCAGACTGGTGCTAGATTTCTGCTTCTACCTGTCCCCTCAGTCTGGTACTCTTTGTAGGGCCCACCCATATACTTTATGGTGGTGACTCTGATGGCCAGAAAGAGAGGATTCTCTTTTTGGTAAGAAGTATCATAGAAACACTTGAACTTGTTTTTCGATGGGCTTATTGAACTTATGTTTGAATACTGATTATACACAATGATATTCTGAAAATTCCCATCAAAGAGAATGAGGAAAGCACTGTGAATGAAGGTTGGATTGAGGAGAAACTGGGAATCCATCCTGAGTTTTCTTGCAGGAATCAAGCTTTCTGTGGAACAGATGCTAAGTTAAAATGATTAGATTTCAAAGCACATTCCTCCTGAGAATGAGATGGACTGAGAGCTGAAGTGACTGAGACGAAAGGAGTAGATGTTATAAGGTTATAAAAGGTGGACTGGATGTTACAAGGTTCTTATCCACTTCCAATTATTTCTCTATAATCACCCTCCTGAATTTCCCCCACAGAGTAAAATAAAGATGGTGACTGTCATCATCACCCGCCACGTCCACCGCCTTGTATTTCACCCAAAGCAGGTAGAGACCTTTCCCATTTCCAGTTATTTATTCATGCCACTTATTTCCCGGCCTGAATTTCCTTTCTTTACTTGAAAAACTTCTACTGCAATCAAGTTTTAGGAAACACAACTCAGAGATAGAGTAGTTAAAAATAAGTGCAAATATGGAGAGATAAATAAATCTACATATTTTGACTACTCAAGTTTGGACCTCAAAAGTCTAAACTCAAAGTATCTGGTACATAGTATGAGCTCAAGAAATGTTAGTAGCCTTTCCTTATGGTGACACATAGCAGCAAGGCGGTGGTACAGATTTCCAAGGTGGTGAGGTTTGTCACTGATAGCATCTTCAAAGCTGAACCGAATGGGTTTCACATTCAGCAACTGTCTGAAGATGACTACTGTGGAATGGGAAGGTCTGAGTTACACCAACGAGGAGAGAAATCATTATTCTGGCCACCAGGATGCAGAATGTTCTTGGTGAGAAGGGCCAGAAGGTCTTCAAATTGACTGCTGTGGTTCAGAAGAGATTCGGCTTCCCTGAGGGCAGTATTGAGCTCTAAACTGAAAATGTGGCCATAAGCGTTCTGCGCACCATTGCTCAGGCAGAGTCTCTCTTTTACAGCCTCCTAGAGGAACTCGCTGTGCAGAGGAGGGTCTGCTATGATGTGCTGCATATTATGAACGGTGCGGTCAAAGCCTGTGAGGTCACAGTACTAGGAAATTCTGAGGACATAGGGCTAAGTCCACAAAGTTTGTGGATGGCCTGATAATCTAGGACCCTGTTAAATACCACAGTGACACTGCTGTGTGCCATGTGATACTCAGACATGATGTGCTGGGCATCAAAGTGAAATCATGCTGCCTGAGGACCCAAGTGGTAAGACTGGCCCTAAGAAGCCCCTTCTGCCCCCATCTCTGAACAGAAGAGTGGGAAGCTGGAGCCACCTACCATGCCCCAGCCAGTCCTCAACCATAACAAGGTGTCCTTGGCAGGATCTGGAGTTTGGATGTTGCTCTGTAAAGACCCTTGATAAAATATTTTTAAAAAACCTATGGCCTGACTAGGCTATATTATCCATTGTTCAGACTGAGGGTCAAGTCGCCCCATGGGAGAACTACTTGATTGATTCTTAGGGCTACCTGGATCACAGTGTTTCTTTGCTTTCCTTGAAATCCTCTTGATTTCACCTCACCTGTACCTGTGAGGCAAGGGCCGGAATGGGAGGACCCAAGCAGAGTAACCAGAGAAGTATCCTGTTCAGGGGTAACTCTGGTGATGACGAACGCTGATTATGACAGGGAAGTACCTTGATTAATTCATCTGTAGTTCAGAATTATAGCTTTAGAATAGGGATATGTTTAAGGTGTTGCATCTGTATTGCATGTAGAAAATTAATACAATAACCATCATATTTTGGGATTATATGAAAAATATGAGTAGAATGAATGAAATAGATGATGTTTTGTATGTTTAAGAGTCTTGATAATTTTTGTTGGACTATCAGGTCTTCTTCTGAAACCTTTTGTCTACAGTTAGGTCCTTGTGTATGCTTCCATCCAAAAACTTTTGAGATGCCATGAGCAGTGCCTTAACTGAAGTGAGGCTCATTGACTTACATCACATATATTAATAGTATGTGTATCAGGCCCTGGTATGCTTAGCTAGGCCTGGTCCCATGACACTTTTCTATCTAGCCATGAGCTAAAGGTCCTGCTTCCACAGATGGGCACTGGGGTTTGAGATGCCCATCCCTTCTCTGACCTGGAATGCTCCTGTTCTGTACCATAGTTTGGTGGAGAAGGACATGGGCCCTGGAGTCAGATAAACCTGGGTGGATTCTAGTTCCTTTATATCTAAGTTTAGTGAAGGTTCTCAACATCTCACTTGTAAATTAAAGCCAACAGTAAATTCTCATATTGTGAGCACTATATAATAATCTAGAAGACACTCAGTACGGTGCACACAGAAGTGATTGCTACCCCGTTGACTTCTAAGATTAGAAACACCATCCAAGCCAGCTGAACATTGGCTATTGGGATGGCCTACTAGGATTCTGGTTATTGACCTTTACATGTCAGACCTACTGTTAAGTGAGCACTTCTTGCAGCCTATATTCCTTTTGTTTCTCTGTTCTCTTCTAGCGAGGTTCTAACAAGGAAGGGATGGGAGGAGCCAGAAGCATCTCTCTGTCTTATAATTTGCCTTGGCTTTGGCTTTGGTGAGGCAAAAGACATTGATTATTTTAGAGCACAGTAATTAAGTAGGAAGGGTACAAACTGCCAGTAATATCAACAAGACAATTCATTAAGCAGAGTAGGTGCTATTGGTTAATAAATGGGCTTTAAACAAAGATTTGCCCTGGGTGAGCCAAAATCTTGCATAATATGTCTAAAAATAGCAAGGGTTGACTCTATTTGTCAAGTATTTCCATAACTGAGCATGAAATAAGTATTCTTGGAAATGAATCTAGGATTTTTTTCATATAAACTGTGACCATTAAAATGATGCTTAAATTCTGAGGAAGTTTCACTTGTGTGAAGCATATTTCATTGTCTCACTCCAGTGATGTGGTAAAATGACCATGGACTTTTAGAGTCAGACAGACATTGTTTTGAATTCTACTGTGATACTAACTTAATATCACTGAGACATAGTTTTCTCTTAGGTGAAATAGCTTTAGTTTTCTCTATTTTGTAAGATGGCTGTACAGATTAAATGTGATAATTCGTGTCAAGTGCCTTGTGTCATGCCATGAACAATTTCTGTCTTTATCTTTATCTTCCAGACTTATATGGAGAGCATGCTTATGTTAAATCGACTTAGTAGAAACACTCAACCTCTCATCTGATAACTATTCGGCATTCATCCCCTCATAAAGAGACATCAATGTGATATAATGCTCAAAGATAGAATTTGCTGACCATCTGATCTTTTTTTCATTTGGGCAGTACAACTCAAATTATGGATAGGGAAAAGGGGAAGTGAATGATTGAATTTATTGACTTAGATAAATAGGAAAGGGAGTGCTACTGAGCATATGTTATCATGAATGAAGTTGTTACCATGTACTATTTTTATTTTTAGTTTAAGCTATATTTTTAATATTGTTAAGTTTCCTGGTTGTGTAATTATATATACAAGAAATAGAAAATAATTTTATTTAATTTAAATTTTTTTTCAAAAATGAATTTGTTTTGCTGGGTTGCAGGAACTCCCAAAAGAATAATGACACCTCAAGTACATTATTAAATTGCTACATTTGGCAGATATGTGTGTGTGCGTGTGCGTGTGTTTGTGCTCAGTCACTCAGTCATGTCTGACTCTTTGTAATCCTACGGACTGTAGCCCACTAGGCTCCTCTGTACATGGGATTTCCAGGGCAAGAATACTGGAGTGGGTTGCTGTTTCCTATTCCAGGGAATCTTCCTGACCCAGGGATCAAACCTGTGTCTCCTGCATCTCTTGTATTGGCAGGCAGAGTCTTTACCACTGAGTCACCTGGGAAGTCTATAAATATACATATATCCCCTCTTTTAGATTCCTTTCCCTATATGGGTTATTATAGAGTATTGAGTAGAGTTCTCTGTGCTGTACAGTGCATTCTTATTAGTTATCTATTTTATATATTATATGTGTATGCCAGTCTTTCAATTTCTCAATTTTTCCCTCCCACCATGTACTAGTCACAGCACAAATTTACAGACTAATAGAGCGAGCATATCAGTCTGTTCTGAGAGAAGAACACTCTTAACTGGATCTTTTAAAGACTACACAACTGATCCACACGGCAGCCAATGTGGATATAAAACATATAAAATTCCACTGTTTAATGGCTAGTACAAAGGCACTGACTTAGGTGCTAGGGGTACAACAGTGAATGAAACAGGTCAAGTTCCTGGCCTCATGGAACTTAAGTGCTAGTGAGAGGATACAGAGAATAAATAACTCAGTAAAATATATAGTGCTATAGACAATGATCATGATGTAGAAGAAAAATAAAGAAAAATAAGAGGGACAAGAAGTACTGGGGTAGGTATGGGACTTCTATCTTGTGTAGGGTGGCCATAAAAGGACTTTTCAATAAAGTGACATTTGGGCAGGGATCTTAAGGGAGTGAAAGAGGGTTTGCAGATGTTAGCCTGCCCTGACTGATATGGGCATCCTCCTTAAGAAACCAAATTAGGGCTTACTCCCTGTCCTGATCCTTCCCACCAGGGCACCATTCTCTGATACCCTCCCTATTCATCAAGGAATCTGCTAGGATCTGATATAGCTCGACCACTTAAATCCCAGTTTGGAGGATGCTGTTCATCTATAGTTCCATTTACCTTTTGAAAATTTACAGACTAATAGAGCGAGCATATCAGTCTGTTCTGAAAGAACACTCTTAACTGGATCTTTTAAAGACTACACAACTGATCCACACAGCAGTCAATGTGGATATAAAACATATAAAATTCCACTGCTTTCCTCCACCTGAAATACCATGTCCAGTTCTTTCTGCATCTCCTGGTACCACTATTATTCTAATAGTTGGTAGAATTTCAGCTCACCCTGTAATCTCTTTCTTCTGACCCATGGATACCACCTGCCTGGGAGGAGAACGATGGGATGCACTTGTGGCGATCGACTCCATCAGTCTTCCTCACATGCCTGCATACCAGTCCTGGGCTCTCTGCTGAAATTCTGTCAACTACACTAGAACCTAATAACTAGTGCTGATTTCCCCAAGACAGCCAAAATATGCTTGAAAGAGTTCATCAGCTCCATTGGCTTCATTTTATGCATCAGCAGTAAGGGTAGAGCCTGCAAAACACACCTGAGAATATCCTTCTGATTTAGGAGTGTACCAGCCTGGGCAACAGAGAAGGCAATGGCACCCCACTCCAGTACTCTTGCCTGGAAAGAGTACTGGTGGGCTGGTGGGCTGCAGTCCATGGGGTCGCTAAGAGCTGGACACGACTGAGTGACTTCACTTTTACTTTTCACTTTCATGCTTTAGAGAAGGAAATGGCAACCCATTCCAGTGTTCTTGCCTGGAGAATCCCAGGGACGGGGGAGCCTGGTGGGCTGCCATCTACTGGGTTGCACAGAGTTGGACACGACTGAAGCAACTTAGCAGCAGTAGCAGCAGTAGCCTGGGTAAACGCAGACTCAGCCTGGCTAGGGGAGGGATTCTCCTGTAGTGAGGTCAGCTCCATATATGGACTTTTAAATAAATCCCACCATCCACCCAATACATTATGCAGTTTCCTCAAACACCCTCCTGCTTACCTTCAATTCAGGCCCTGCTTCCTAACTCTGGGTCTCTTTACATCAATCTAAAGACCTACGCCAATGCATCTTTCTAGTTTTAACCTGAGTCATATTATTTAAGACAGGAGCTTAGATGACTCCTCTGGCTTTTGCACCTGCAGGTTTAGGTGAGAAGGGCTTCTGCCTCCAACCATCACCCTGGGCGACCAGCCTGTGTGGACTCCCAGCCAGTGCATGCATACTAGCTAGTGCCAGTCTCTGAAATCTCTCTCCTCAGTGATGTCAGAGCCGATCAGGGCTCACTAATAGGCCAAGCTTATATTTCTCATTTTTGTAGGTTAGCTTGACCTGAAGCTGAGAGTTCAGACATGTACTCAGGCTATACTCAGGACTATTTGCTTTTAAATGCATCCACTCTTTCTAAGCAAAATAACTCAGGACTTCCCTGAAAGAGAGGCAGGGAGACTAACACCTTCTGAGAACATTGAGGTCATGATGTTCATGTTTTAAACCATATTAGGGCAGCCAGGATTCTCACAAATTAATGGCTAAGAAATTGCCCCGCTTCTCAGTGACTTTCCAGTGCCTTTGTAAGGCAAGTGCATAGAGGTAATCACAGCCGTTGTGACCACTCAGCACAGTTGCATCTTCCTTACTTACAGCATTTCCATGCTAGGAGAGGGGGACTAGAAGACCAAGACAGAGAGGCGAGCTTTCGTGTCCTTGAGCACTTCCTGGGAGTAACTACCAACACACTGGATATAATTACGATTAGGACACTTGGGAAATTGAACCAGGAAAGTTCATCCTCTGATACTGAATTTTAAGGTGATTTCCAGGCATGGGGCAAGAAAAAGGTCATTCTGAAACTGTGATCACATAGGAATATTGGTATGAGGTTTTCTAGGGTAACTTATTTAACTGGGAGTTTATCTAGGAACCTTCTAAGAAACAGCAGATTTTTAGAAGAGGGATATGTTTAAGATGGATTTCTGTCTTGCACATAGAAAATGAATAAAATAGTCATTATATTTTGGGGTTATGTGAAAATAAGAACCATTAGAATGAATGAAGTAATGATGTTTTGTATGTTTGAGTCTTGATAATTTTTTTTTGGACTATCAGGTCTTCTGCAGCATTTTATCTGCAATTAGGTCCTTGTGTCTGTACACAAAGACTAAAGGGAATAGGAAATGCACTTTTCCTTCATTATCAGTCAATTATGGAGACAGAAACATTCAGGTTCAGGAATTCTAGATTCTTAATATCCAAAACTTCAGAAGTAATTTTGCTAGCTTCCAATTATAGAGAAATCAAATAAACTAAATAAACTAAATCGCTAACTCCCCAATGACTTCTGTTTTATTTTGTGATTTGCCTGGACTCCAGCAAGCTGCTACTTTCCCCACATTTTGTGTATGTTGATCCAGAATCATTTTTTGATTATTGTTAGATTGACTGAAGATTTTCATTAAAAACACAAGGAGAAGAGAAGATGTGAGGCTACAGCAGGAGTGATAATAGAAAGCTCTCTTCCTGCAGCTCGGGTATATGGTACATTTTGTTTCAATTTAAAATAAAAAATTGAAAATAATTTAATTCTAGTTCATATCTCTCATCTTTACTATGTGGGGTATAACTGAACAAATAAAGAGGAGATGCATTATTCATTAGCAAATGACATTTTGGCTAAACTCTATTTATAAATAACTCGTGTGTGTGTGTGTGTGTGTGTGTGTGTGTACACAGAATCCAGTGACTTTGCACCATATGACCATGATGACATCATCTCCCCCTCAAATTACTCAACAAGATGAATTTTTTGTTGATAACAATTTCAGCTCTAATGGAAAGAAATATTTATCTGACACACCATGGCACCTTGGAATTGCTAAAGGAGTAACAAAGATTTGTCAGTTCAGTCGCTCAGTCGTGTCTGACTCTTTGCGACCCCATGAATTGCAGCACGCCAGGCCTCCCTGTCCATCACCAACTCCAACTTTTTTTTTTTTTTTACCTCAGCCTCCGAAGTGAACTTTGCTGTGCCTTTCTTAGAGACATTGCGTATTGTCTGTAGAGGAGATTTCCTGACATCCAGCAACCGTCTTTACCTGGTTGTCTCCTGGACTAACACTTCCCACTCCTGAGGTTAGGGGTCACACATTACCCTACTCTTGTCTCTCCATAATGCCCAGCAAGGCACCTGGCCCAGGGTGGCACTAGATACACATTTGTCGGTTGAATCAATGCATACCCAGCTTGTCCCAGGGCCGCTGTTGGTTGTTTTAAAAACCACAAGAAAAGAGAGAGAGGTTCACAGAAATAATACTAATACTTGGAAAATATCTTTGCCACTTCTGGATTTCTGCTTGCAGTGCTGAATGGACGGGTGATGGCAAATCTCACCCATCTTTCACTTACAGATATAAGAATCTGGTACAGTCATGTAGCTTTTTCTTTCAGGTTAAATAAGCCCCAGTTCCTGTACTCATGATTTATAGGCCCCATTTTCCAAGTCTTTAATCATTTTCATTGCTTTTCTCTGGAACTATTCCAAGTTCTCTATTCACTTAAGTTTCAGGCTCCAAACTGAACATGGTGTTGAAATACTGTGTGAAAAAATTATCTGTGTATTCCTACAGTCAATATTCTTATTTATACATAAATATTTTCCCCCTAATCAGTCTATAAATATTAATTAGACACTTATGCTATACATGGCACTGGACTTCAAAGCTTTTGGTAATTTTAAACATTCTTATTTTTCTCTGTGAGACAGGATTTCTTTGGTGATATTACAGGAAAAGTGTTAGTTGCTCAGTCATGTCACAACTCCATGGACTGTAGCCTGCCAGGAGATCAAACCTGGTCTCCTGCCTTACAGGCTCAGATGGTAAAAAATTTGCCAGCAATGCAAGAGACCTGGATTCAACTTCTGGGTCAGGAAGATTCTCTGGAGAAAGGAATCACTAACCACACCAGTAGTCTTGCCTGGAGAATTCCATGGACAGAGGAGCCTGGGCAGCTATAGTAAATGGGGTCATAAAGAGTTGGACATGACTGAGTGACTAATACTTTCACTTTTTTTTATTGCATGGAAAACATATTTGTAAGTGTTTATAAAGTAGTTATTTATGTAACAGTGAAATGGCTTTCCATGTTAATAAGTATGCTACCTCTTATCTGGTTTTCTAATGTGACATTAATTTAATAACTCCCGTGTTCCATGAATATAGCAAGTTTATTAATCACCCCATATTACACTGTAAATTGAAGAAGCAGAAAATGATCTGGAGATTTTTTTTCATTATACACTCTTTTTTTTTTTTTATCTGGTTTTATTTATTTGTTATGGGCTTCCCTTTTGATTTATTTGTTATGGGTGGCTCAGTTGTAAATAATCTACTTGCCAATGCAGGAGACCCATGTTCAATCCCTGGTTTGGGAAGATCCCCAGGGGGAGGGCATAGAAACTCACTCCAGTCTTGCCTGGAAAATGCCATGGACAGAGGAGCCTGGTGGGCTACAGTCCATGGAGTTGCAAAGAGTCAGACACAACTTAGTGAAGAAACAACAATTTATTACTCTTAGAACATCTCATTTTTGACTGTACTCAGAAGTTCTCAGAGAAGACATTCTCCATCTCTTGGCAATCTGTTCCCTGTGTTTCTCTTTGGCCACCTTCATTCTCTTGGCCAAAAGTTTAGCACGTTCTGCAGCCTCTTTCTTATTTTTCTTAATGTGCTGTTTCTCCAAAGCAATACGCCAATGTTTATGTTGCATAACGTGGTGTAACAAGACGGTGAATGTTGGGTCTTTAGTTGTAAGTTTCTTCTTTGTTTAGGGGCTTCTTTCTCACAACATACTGGTGGACATCATCCTCTTTAGAGAGATTAAAAAGTTTGTGGATTCTATAGCTCTTTGGGGCCCCAGGTGACAAGGCACGAAAGCATCAGAGAGTCCAGAAATACCCTTCTTCCCCTTTTTATGCTGACAAAGTTGAGAACACTCAGGTGGGCATTTATAATGGAACCTCATACAGACTTGCACTTTCTCCTTGGTCTGTACTGGGGGAATGCCTCTCACTCAGGAGCAAGTGTGCTCTGCCATGGGTCAGCACACCCTGCTTCATGGGGAAACCTTGTCAACACTTCTGATGATCTCTTTTTATGATAGCCATCTTGGTGAGGGTTCAGCCGTTTCTCATTGTTTTTCAATTGAATGTCACTATGGGTAACAGTGTTGAGCATGTTTTTACGTGCTATTGGTTACTTTTTTTTTTTTGAGCAATGACTGTTCAAATATTCTCTCCATTTTCATTCAGGTTATAAGTTGCTTTACTGTTGAGCTCTAAGGATTCTTTCTAGATGCTGAATATATCCCTTATCATATACTGTATTGTTGTTGTTCAGTTGCTAAGTTGTGTCAGCCTCTGCAATCTCATGGACCACAGCACACCAGGCTTCCCTGTCTTTCACTATCTCTCAGAGTTTGCTCAAACTTATGTCCATTGATTTGGTGATGCCATCCAACCATCTCATTCTCTGTTGCCCTCTTCTTTTGTCCTCAGTCTTTCCTAGCATCAGGATTTTCCTCAATGAGTTGACTCCTCACATCAGGTGGCCAGGGTAGTGGATTTTCAGCCTCATCATCAGTCCTTCCAGGGAATATTCAGGTTTGATTTCCTTTAGGATTGACTGGTTTGATCTCTTTGATCTCAAGAGTCTTCTCCAGCACATACACTGCATATGATTTAACAAATATTTTTTTCTCATGCTGTGGGTTGGTTTTGTTATTTACCTCAGGTCTGTGCTCTGGAGAGTATTCAGGGTTGTACACCTTCTCCCAGTCCTGTAATGTCAAGCCAGCCTGGGATATCCGTGTGCTATCTGCAAGGGTTTGTAATGCCCTATGCAGAAGCTCCCATACACTGTCTGCGGAGGCTCACGTGCACCCTCTTGGGAGGATACAAGTAGTGTGCTGGGCCACATGCCAGCCAGTTTGGGGGGTGGCTGCCAGTGAGGTATGTGATGGGTTTGGGGGCCAGCCTCTAGGGTCTGTGGTCAGCTTTTGAAATCTGCACAGTGGTTTCTGTGACCCCAGCCCTTTTGCCCTGCTCCTACTCCCCCCAAGACCATTCGGCCAGGCTGATCCCCTCGATGCTCTGGATAGGGTAAGGCAGAAGTGGGCTTTGGGGCCTATGTCCCACTAGGCTGGGGAAGCTGGGTGCTCATTCTGCTCTTACTTTTCCTTGTGGGTGAAATCGTGGGTTGAGGGATTTCTCCTGGCATTGAGCTGTGCGGCTGTGGAGGAAGGTTGACACAGGGAAAGTGAAACTCTTCTATTCTTCAGTGCATCTATCCTTGTTTGTTTGTTTATTTTATCCTCAAAGGAAGTGCTCTAAATTCTCCACTGGACTTCCAGGTTCCCACAGGGGTATTCCTGTCCGTGAACGGTTACTAAAATTGATGTTTCTTTGGGAGTATGAGGGCTTGAATCTCCTACTCTGCCATCTTGCTGACATCCTGCATCTGTATTTCCCAAGAGCAAATTTGACAGGCTTCTCCTCTCTCATGCTGGGAGGAGAGGCCTCTTAGTTCTTCCCATATGCATGTGGGCTCAGGATGGGAAATAGTGGCCCTTTCTTTGGACACTCTTCGTAACAGATGTGGCTGTAGTGAGATCTGGATTCTCTGCAGAGTGCAGAGAGAAGAGGGGCCTTTCCCTCATGAAACAAAGTGTAGATCTTTCTGGATGTAAGAAGTATGGTACAAACTTGCAGCACTGTCCAATAGAACTTTCTGTGATGATAGAAATGTTCTATACTTATGTCATAGGATACTGTAGCTGCTAGGCACATGTGGTATTCAGCTCTTGAAGTGTAGCCAGTATGAGCGCAGAACTGAATTTTTAATTTTAATTATGTTTGAATGATTTAAATTTATAGAGCTACATATGGATAGTGGCTACTGTACTGAAGTGCTGGTCTAGAAAATTTCTTTCTCTGTATATATGTTGTAAGCAACGGGAAGCAGTTTGAATTGTTGAGCAAATATCTAGGTAAAATATTATCTTAGATAGTTAGTCCTTAGTGTCTTAAAAAAAATTCTGGTGGTTGATCTAAACAAAAAAAGGGTATGTTTGCAGGTGTTTGAAAGAATTTTAAAAGTTCAGGTCGTTATAAATCTATAAGCTTGATTTAATCTAGCCATCAACTCTCAAAATAAATGAACATAGTTTTAAACCTTTTCAGTTTAAACCATCTTGAGTTTTAGATGTGTTATCTTTGAGAGAGGGATGAAAGTCTGGAAATTTTGTCCTCTTTTTGACATTTAGAGGAGATAGTTGCTAATACTATATTTTTTTCCATTTTGCCTTGAGAAAACTGTATATAAAACCTATTTTTAGTATTAGCTAATGGTCTTTTAATCAATTTTGATAAAGTTTTTAGGGATTTTGGTAAGAGATTTTTTTGAATACTATTTTAGGGGGAATAAACATTGTGAGTTGATTTTTTCCCCCCATTTCTGAATACCCTTGAGCATTTAAAGAGCAGCATTGCATGAGAAATACCTCCCCCTTCGTAGGCAGTTTTTAGTCACTGGCCAATATGAAGAGTTAAATGTCTACCTGACTTTGGCAGCACGAGGTGCAGCCTCCTCTGAATTCTGCTATTCTTTGATTTCATCAAAAGGCTTATTTGCATATGGACTGATAAGGTACCTTGGCACTGAGACCCTGGATCTCATACAGGCACAGACTTGGCACAAGACTGATGAAAACTCAATTATGATTTATGTCTATGCAACAGAATTTCCTATTGATTACCTGCCAGAACCATGATAAAGCAATGTTAGGCCTGAAGCCAATTCTTCCCAGCTGTAATCTCTTCTTAGGTTTTGTAGTCTATGCCTTTGCTGCAGTTTTCTGAGCATTTGTGGATAAAAATCGTTCACAGCAATGATCCTTAGATATGCAAACTCATCTGCAATAAAGGATCCTCTTCTTAGTGTCTTTATTTACTTTGTATTTACCTTTCAACCATTTGGGGTTTATCCAGCACCTGCTTATGTTCTTTATATTATTCTGAGTTTTATAGGATGTAGAAGAAATGGAAAACATGGAACTTGTTTATAGTTACCTGGAGGAGGTCAGTTGTCCAGAGATGAAGACGTTATCCAAGAAGCAATTGCCTTCTATTATTGATACATTGGTGAAATCGAGCGACATGACAGAGTGATCAAAGTGGAGCCAAAACTAGACTGAGAGGCTTCTTGGTACGTGATTATTAATGGAGGAAAGACATTAAAAATAAAAGAAATTACAACTAGGTAGAGAGAATATGGAATGAGGGTCAAAAAGGGGGTTCTTGTGGGAAACCTAGCTTCCTTGATAGTTTTCTATTGAGACGTGAACATTTTATTCCTCATATTGAAAAATACATTTATTTTAAATATTTAACTTTGAAACAGCTTAAAATATCCAGCATTAAAATAGTGCTCCTTGGGTGCTCGGCCGTTCTAAGTGCTTCATACATACTGGCTCGTTTGAATCTCAAAACATCTGCATGAAGGAGTTCTATTAATATCTCCCTTTTACAGCCTAGTTAACTGCAGACCAGAAACAGTAGAAGACTCGTCTAAGGTCCCGCA
Organism: Redunca redunca; assembly: GCA_006410935.1. NCBI lineage: Eukaryota > Metazoa > Chordata > Mammalia > Artiodactyla > Bovidae > Redunca > Redunca redunca. The sequence goes on along the minus strand of SJYQ01002601.1, from coordinate 336,704 downwards.
GCTAGAGGTGGTGCTGCTGGAGTCTGAACCCAGGCAGTGGGGCCGGGGCTCTGTGCAGCCTCTCATCAGTGGAGAACAACAGAAAGACACCCTCCATGGCCTGTGTTGTGGCTCCTCAAACAACAAGAGAGCTGTCCCTTTCTCATGATGAGGAATAGAAAGGTTGCTTCTTTAGGTACAAGGTCACTTACAGTTGGATGGGCAAGGTATCCTCATTACTGCTTAAAGCTGCCAGTTCTAAAGAGCCTTTAATTCTGTAGAATAAGTTCAGGACTGTGTAAGTTAGAATAAGTTAGGACTGTATAGTGGGTTGAAATATGTTCCCTTGAAAAGATGTGTTGAAGTTGTAACCCCCAGTATCTCAGAATATGACCTTATTTGTAGATGGGGACATTGCTGGGGTGATGAATTTACTTTGTTATGGCAGGTCTAGGGAACAGGTTGAAAGTGGTTTTCAGGTATTTGATGTGGCATCCTATTAGTTGAGAACTATTTAAACTCTCAAGAGGGGATCCACTTTCTGCATATAGAGAGGAGAACAACTTAAAACCTCCGCAGGGAGATTAATGAGCTATCACATGCACTAAAAATCTCACGTGACAGATTAGAACTTCATACAGTTGAAAACTTATTTCAAATTTTATCACTACTTTAAAAACAGTTCACATCAGAATCTGCATTAGGCTACTGTATTAAATAATGTATAGTTAGATTCTAGGGAAGTAATTTTTTTCCTCCAAAGATATTCAAAGACCTTTCTCTCAACTTTTCCACCATTATTTATGCTATAGGTACAGCTTCACTTGATTGGATGAATAGTATAGTTTATTTTGTACTCTAAGAGGATTGTATTTCCTATCCTAAATTATGTTTTCTTATTGTTCAGTCACTAAGTTATATCTGATTCTCTGCAACCCTGTAGACCGGAGCGCACAAGGCTTCTCTGTCCTTCACTATCTCCCAGAGTTTGCTCAAATTCATGTCTGTTGAGTCAGTGATGGTATCTAACCTTTTCATCCTTGCCATCTCTTTCTCCTTTTGCCTTTCCCAGCATCAGGGGATTTTCCAGTGAATTGGCTCTTCACATCAGGTGGCCAAAGTATTAGAGGTGCTTCAGCAACAATCCTTCAAATGAATATTCAGGGCTAATTTCCTTTAGGATTGACTGGTTTGATCTTGCAATTCAAGAGACTCTCAAGGTCTTCTCTAGTACAATTCAAAAGCATCAGTTCTTCAGCATTCAGCCTTCTTTATGGTCCAACTCTCACAACCGTATGTGACTACTGGAAAAACCATCAGTTCAGTTCAGTTCAGTCGCTCAGTCGTGTCTGACTTTGCGACCCCATGAATCGCAGCATGCCACGCCTCCCTGTCCATCACCAACTCCCAGAGTTCACTCAGACTCACGTCCATCGAGTCAGTGATGCCATCCAGCCATCTCATCCTCTGTCGTCCCCTTCTCCGCCTGCCCCCAATCCCTCCCAGCATCAAAGTCTTTTCCAATGAGTCAACTCTTCTCATAAGGTGGCCAAAGTACTGGAGCTTCAGCATCATTCCTTCCAAAGAAATCCCAGGGCTGATCTCCTTCAGAATGGACTGGTTGGATCTCCTTGCAGTCCAAGGGACTCTCAAGAGTCTTCTCCAACACTACAGTTCAAAAGCACCCATAGTTTTGACACTATAGACCTTTGCTGGCAAAGTCATGTCTCTGCTTTTTAATATGCTTTCTAGGTTTGTCAAAGCTTTCTTTTCCAGGAGCAAGCATCTTTTAATTTCATGGCTGCTGTCACCATCTACAGTGATTCTTGTCACTGCTTAATAAGTTATAGCTATCCTTTATTGGACAATAGTCTTAAACTGTATGCCAGGTATTCTATTAACAAATTAAGAGTTTAGTTTTCATAGACTAATGCTTTACATGTGGAACAATAAACATTAAGCAAAGTTTATTCCTTTAAAGACCACTGCTAACCTCTTCATTCTCTCCTAGATAAATAGATATGTTAGAGATATTGAATTGTTGGCACGCTTATTGAAAATCCCTTGATTTTTATCCTTGTATATAAGATTTGGCCGTTTGAACAGCTCAGTGTAGACAGAGCCCTCTGTATTGTGTCTGTGCGTGTACCACTAGCCTGTGTCAAAACTCATTTTAATAAGCAGTCCTGTGTATCTTGTTGTATGAATGGTAACAAAGTTATAATGATTGCTAATTACACCACCTATTTTGAAGATCCCAGGGAAAGTTTCTGACTGCTCTGAGTACCAAGAACAATTTTATAAAACTGCCCCTATTATGGTTCTGCTCAGATCAGAGCCAATGGGAACAGTCTTTCAACATGGCAGATGATAGCTTTTGGGATTATAAAGGATTGTATTTAGCTTTTCCGTCTTTAAAACTTGGCTTATATTGATCTGGTTAGGCTTACTTCAACCCCTCTCTCTCCTGGCTATAGAGAAAACAAGCAAACACTCTTATAGGAATATTAAAGCTCTATTATTTCAAATAAGGCGTGGCCTGAACAAGCCTTTGACCCCACTGGCCAATTATTGTTCAAAAGAAAGGCCACTTGGCCCTTTCTTCTTTTTTCTCTTTCCAAACAAGTTATTGTCTTTGCTGGATAGTCTTATCTTTTAGCTGATTTATAAATAAATAACAATCCCCTACAACTTGTTGCTATTTCCTACATGTGCATTTCATAATGGTTTGTCATGGAACACACAGAAGTAGTCTGCTCAAAGCTAAGAATGCTTTCAGGGCTTTGTGGATATTTTATTTTGCCTGAAATGGGAGTCTGGTTATCTTCAGCTAATTCAGACTAATGTTATTTTGTCCATGCTAAATGGAATAGAACTGGAACCTCATCTACCTGTTCATCTGGATCTACAATGGGTTCAGAAGACTTTTCTGGGAATCATTCTGGCCTGCCTTGCTAGTGCTTCCTCTGCTCACCTTTTTGGGGGGCAGGTGGCCTGGCTGTGCATCAGGCATTTGTCTTGATGGCAAGCCTGCAGAGTCCCCACCTTCTGTAAAGGATACGAACTCTAGCCCCAGCTCTGGGCTCTGCTTGGATACCAGAGGATGACTCAATGGCACACAGAATGCTTCTCTCAATGCATTTGCTCTCACCACACAACATTAATCAAAAGCTGGGAGGAACAATATTTAGAGAGGATTGCCAAGTTCATCCACCTCCTGAAACTCTAAATTAAATTCCTGAGTCAAAATTGATCAGAGTCTGGAACACTCTTTTGTTGTGTCAGTCATCCCTCCTTCTCTCTCTACCTCTCAGAAGGGCACCTTTTCTCTGTATTGTGTCTGTGCATGTACCGCTGGCTTGCGTCAAAACTCATTTTAATAAGCAGTCCTGTGTATCTTGTTGTATGAATGGTAACAAAGTTATAATGATTGCTAATTACACCACCTATTTTGAAGATCCCAGGGAAAGTTTCTGACTGTTTTGAGCACCAAGAACAATTAAACTTTGTTGGAAAATTTGGCATGGGCACCATGAATTGAGTGACTGATGAGGTTTCTCTTTTCATGTTGGCTGCCAGAAAACTTAGGGCTAGACTTATGTTCACCTATTGCACATGTGCAAGATGTGGTGATATGCATCTTAAACTCACTCCTTGCTGTGCTTCGTCTCCTCTCTGGTTTGACTTTCTGCTCTTGCCTTCCTTTTAACTGTTGCTATTACATCTCCTGTGTGTCGTTTTATAAGCTGTTTCAAATCTTTTCAAGAATAGAGAAAAATATGAAAATAAGCACATATATATAAGCAAGATAATCTCAAATAAGGTTATGAAGGATGGTTGCAGATTGGTTAGTGGAGACAAAATGGGGGTTTTCAGATGTAGGGAGCAACATGAACAGACATACAAAGGTAAAGTGAATGGTTTTGTCAAGGAATTTGATAAAAATCTTCATTATTACACTAAAAATGATGTAGCAAAGCTGCTCAACTGAGCTCTCTAAACTAGAATATGGAAAAGAGATGCATGATATAAAAATGAAATTGCTCTTAAAATCTCTCAGCCTGATATATTTTATTTCAGAAATAAATTTGTGGAAATATTTCAGTTGCTATACACTGGAAAGAAACCTAGAAGCACTCAGAAAATAAAGCAGATTGAGATAAGAAAATTGTATTGGCATCTTTTAGCTTAATACATCTTCCTTTGTTATTTAAATATTTCAGAAAGAGTTAGGTGATGACATTTTTCATTAATTATCCCTTCCAGAGATCCTGCCTACATCTATTTGAGAAACAACATGGGAAAACACTAAACATTTTATGGTAAGATTAAATGTAAATTGGAAATTCAGTTGAATAATGATGGCAATAATTTAAATACAGACAAGAAACATTATGCCTACTTTATTTCCCTAGGAATCTTCTAATATCAAAGCTTTATTTTCATTGATTAGTTCCATAAGGTTAAGGAATTTGTGTCTAGTTGATTACTGCTATATCCCAGGTATTCAGCCCATTTACCAGAATGTGATAGATGATCAGAACATATTTGTTGAATGAGTAAATAAATAAAATGCAAGATTTAGACTATATTTGTACAAGCAGGATGAAATTATTTTTAATAGGTGATTTAAAAAATGTATTTACTTATAATTGAAGATAATTGCTTTACAGTATTGTGCTGGTTCCTGCTATACATCAACATGAATCGGCCATTGGCCAGCATGTCCCCTCCCTCTTGAACCTCCCTCCCACCTCCCACCCCATCCTACCCCTCTAGGTTGTCACAGAGCAGTGGATGTGAGCCTCAATCAGGATAAAATTGATTTGAACTTGGGGAGGCAATGACAGGGACTTAATTTTTAACCCATTTGGGGAATATAGACTAAGGTAAAATTCCTTTTAGAGTTAATATACTGATAGCTATTCAAATATTGCCATTCTATGATTACTTGAAGACCTGTTTTCCCTCCACAGTTTGGAGCCTACCCCAGAATGATTGTTTTGTGAAATAATTGTCCTGTTGGTGATAGAATAATGAATGCTGGTGCTGTGAGGACCTTAAAGACCAGGAACCCCTCCCTGCAGAGGTCAGGGGACAGTGATTGGGAGGTGATATCTCTGGTCCAGATCACTTAGCCCCATTACTAAGAAACTACATGGCTCTGCAGTGATGCACACTCACTCTGGAGATGGTCAAGTCCCTACTAGAATGAAAAGTAGTTCCTACTTCATAGGATTATTTTGAGAATATGATGAAATAATGAATGTATTTAGAAGAGTTCCTGGTATAATTCAAATCAAGAGTTCAAAACTATGGCCAAGTTATAGCATTAGAAAGTAAGGTACAATTTGCTTGAGAGTTCAAAGTCATCTTATATTAAATTTTTCCTGATGCCCAAGTCGAATGGATTACTTCCTTCTCTACAACACCTACTTAGTGTTTTACAGGCCTGTGACTACTCACCTCTCAAATAGTACCCCTTGTAAAGGCAGAGTGTGCCTGCATGGTAGGCAGTTTGAAATTGTTAATTTTACTTGAATACTTAACCAATATTATCCTTCAATGAAATTAATGCAGTGGTCTGAAACCAAGGCATTCTATACAGAGATGCCTTTAATGATTAGTCCAATTATTCAAATGATGAATCTTTCAGAGAGGGATAATTTAGTCATACTGGCTATTTGTCTAGATAAGGGTTTTTCAAACTTGGCACTATTGACATTTTGGGCTGGATAGTTTTTTTGTTATGAGGCAGTGTCCTGTGCCTTGTAGAGGGGTTTAGTAGCATTCCTGACATCTACCCACTAAACATTAGTAGCTCCTGCCTTCCTCACCAGTTGTGACAATAAAACATGTCTCTAGACATTGCAACAAGTGTCCTAGTGAGCAAAATAATCCCCAGGTAAAGAACACTGGGATAGATCATAACAAATAGTTGCTTTTCTTTATTATATTATATAAGAATCTATGGAATGTATTTTAAAATAAGATCATGGAGTCGTCCAGAGGCAACTTAAAAATAAAGAATGATAATTCTCCATTCTGGAATGTGCAGAGAGTTGGAAACTTTTGATGTAGCTCTCAGTTCTCTGGATTGAAGATACAGAAGTTCCACAAGCCTCTGGGGCAGCCCTGCTCTTGTGCCCATTTAAATAGTATATGAGCTTGATGTTTGCCCTTCTGTGATGTATTATATAAAGACTCTCCAGTCAAAATTGCTGGAGAATAGTTATAAATATTGCTTCCTTTCAAATATTTTTTCCATTGTTTGTTCATTAATTTCCTGTTTACCACATTTGCCTTGTCCTTTCCAGGTGCACAAAGCATTCTAGGACTAAAGGATAGAGTAGGACAGGAGGTTTGAGGTGACTGTGACTCACATCTCAGGGCCTTTCTGCATGTCGACAGTGCCTAACACACCTGGTGCTTGGAATATCTCCTAGCATGGCTGCTGGAGCGTACTTTCAGCAGCCATTCCATTGCTCTCCAACTGCCCTGCCCCACAGACAATCAGAGCATTGTGCAGAACAATCCCACTGCTGTTCAGAGAACATCGCCCAGGGTCCAGGGGTTGCTGTTTATTTGTGGCACTAGATCAAGAATGATACGGTAGTAGCTTTGTGGATGTGCTTAGGAAAGACTTGTATCAACAGCACCTGAGGCTCTGGCCTCTTTCTCAGCCCTCTGTTTCTGTTTCCACTGAAAACAATGCCATATGTATCTGAGGAGCTGGATCTGTTCTGGGAAAACATGCATTAGGAATACACCCAAGCCCATGGTGGGCTATTGCCACATCGCTTGGTATTTCTCTGTCTTACGTGAGGGAGAGTAAGGTTGTGTATGTTTTGTTAGGTGCCTGTTGACTTATAGATCAGGGTGGGGATGGGCAGTGATGGAAGGATAGAAGGAAGCTAAGATGGCTATGAAAGAACCAGATGCCCCCTTGTCTCCATAAAGTGCCCCCTATCTCCAGCTGAAAAAGAATTTACATGAGGACTGTTTCCATACTCTGGTCATGCTTCAATCATTCATATGACCGGATTAAAGTAAATCACACTTAAGTGGTGGAGGTACAAACTTCAGTTTATCTGAACAGAAAATAAAGATGGAAAAATATTAGTGACAAGGAAGATTGGCTAAAGGAAGGGGCAACAATAAATGAACCATAATTTTTTCCAGATTTATGTGAGAAGGCTGAGAGCCAAAGAATTGATGCTTTTGAGCTGTGGTGTCGGAGAAGACTCTCGAGAGTCCCTTGGACTATAAGGAGATCAAACCAATCAATTGTAAAGGAAATCAATCCTGAATATTCATTGTAGAAACTGATGTTGAAGTTGAAGCTCCAACACTTTTGCCACCTGATATGAAGATCTGACTCATTAGAAAAGACCCTAATGCTGGAAAAGATTGAATGCAGAAGGAGAAGGGGATGACAGAGGACGAGATGGTTGGATGGCATCACCAACTCAATGGACATGAGTTTGAGCAAGCTCTGGGATTTGCTGATGGACAGGGAAGCCTTGTATGCTGCAGTTCTTGGGATCGCAAAGAGTCAGACATGACTGAGTGACTGAACAACAACAAATAGTTCTGACTTAAACACAGATAAAGCAGAGTTGTGAACAGTGTTTAGGAAAAACATACAAAAGAAATGTTGTCACTTAATGAAGTGCTTTTTAACACTAAGTTTATATGAAGCATGGAAGAAAGCATAAATTGAACATTAGTGACTTGAGTTGGCACAATGTTTTTATTGACTATTATTCAGAGCCATGGCCATGATATTTTCCTGTTCTGATATTTAATAAGAATGTTTTCAAGAACATTTTTACTATTTTATGACCAGAGTGCTAACTCTGGCAACAAGAAATTTGTAAAACTGTACCATATAGCCCTTCCAACATGGTTCCATCAGTTGTACACCAATAAATAACAGTGATTTCAAGGATGATTAATCATAATCATTATAAAGCACTTTGGCCAAGCCAACATCTGTTTCCATGGATACAGCAGCCAGCCATCTCAGTTTTGTAATTTATATGTTTTAGTTATTGTTCCCAGATGACTATGAGGACCATTCCACACAATATGACCTTTTAACTTCAGACCCCAATGGACTCTCTGGTTTACATGCAGCCTGTACTCCTTTTGAGAATTTTTTGTTGAGAATTTTGGAGCTCTGAGGAAATGAAGCAGGATTTCAAAGGTCTTCCCATTATTGCTTCCTTGAAGAGGCAAAGTGAAAAACTACAGTCAGTAACAAGGAACCAGTAGTGCTGATGATACTGTCAGTGAGTCAGGGGTATAAAGACTCACAAGGCATCGGGATGGCTAACTCTGTGTCATGCTGAAATTGAGTGGAAACCTGGTTCACAACCAGGTATCCTTACTCTCAGGCCAGGGCTCATTTTTCCCCTCAATTGTTTTAGGCAGATATGTTTTAGTCAGCTCTTTACTGAATGAATTTTTATTGAAACATACTATATTCAAGGCTCAGTGCTGGCAAGATAATGGCAAGTCAACAAAAAGTCAAAACTTGTCCTAGTTCTGTCCTTGTGGCTCAGAAAGAGGCTAGTGGGGGAGTCTTGCCTTGAGCAAATAGTCAAAGAGGGCAATCCAGTTAGCCTGTGACAAATGTCCAGGAGGTGAGAGTTATCATACCCTGAGGCCCTGTCGTTAGGCATTAGGCTCAGTCACAAAGGTAAGGACAGGCTTCTCTGTGGCAGTGTCACCTAAGCTGAGATCTGAAGAGGGAATGAACTATGTGAAAATTGGAGGAAATAATGTGTCAGGAGCCAACATGTGCAAATGCCCCACGGCAAGAGGAAGCAAGGTGAAGTCCAGCACTAAAAGAAGGTCATGACAGGAGTGTAGAAATATGGGGAAGAATCTGGATTATGCAGGTCTTGTGTCAGTTCAGTTCAGTCACTCAGTCGTGTCCAACTCTTTGCGACCCCATGAATCGCAGCACGCCAGGCCTCCCTGTCCATCACCATTTCCCGGAGTTCACTCAGACTCACGTCCATCGAGTCAGTGATGCCATCCAGCCATCTCATCCTCGGTCATCCCCTTCTCCTCCTGCCCCCAGTCCCTCCCAGCATCAGAGTCTTTTCCAATGAGTCAACTCTTCACACGAGGTGGCCAAAGTACTGGAGTTTCAGCTTCAGCATCATTCCTTCCAAAGAAATCCCAGG
>SJYQ01002601.1:306826-327458 GCA_006410935.1 Redunca redunca | reverse complement strand
GGAAAAACCATAGCCTTGACTAGACGGACCTTTGTTGGCAAAGTAATGTCTCTGCTTTTGAATATGCTATCTATGTTGGTCATAACTTTCCTTCCCAGGATTAAGTGTCCTTTAATTTCATGGCTGCAATCACCATCTGCAGTGATTTTGGAGCCCCCCAAAATAAAGTCTGACACTGTTTCCACTGTTTCCCCATCTATTTCCCATAATGTGATGGGAACCAGAGGCCATGATCTTTGTTTTTTGAATGTTGAGCTTTAAGTCAAGTTTTTCACTCTCCTCTTTCACTTTCATCAAGAGGCCTTTTAGGTCCTCTTCACTTTCTGCCATAAGGGTGGTGTCATCTGCATATCTGAGATATTCTTTGGCATATCTGAGGTCATTGCTATTTCTCCCGGCAATCTTGATTCCAGCTTGTGTTTCTTCCAGCCCAGCATTTCTCATGATGTACTCTGCATAGAAGTTAAATAAGCAGGGTGACAATATACAGCCTTGACGTACTCCTTTTCCTATTTGGAACCAGTCTGTTGTTCCATGTCCAGTTCTAACTGTTGCCTCCTGACCTGCATATAGGTTTCTCAGGAGGCAGGTCAGGTGGTCTGGTATTCCCATCTCTCTCAGAATTTTCCACAGTTTATTGTGTTCCACACAGTCAAAGGCTTTGGCATAGTCAATAGAGAGCAGAAATAGATGTTTTTCTGGAACTCTCTTGCTTTTTCCATGATCCAGCGGGTGTTGGCAATTTGATCTTTGGTTCCTCTGCCTTTTCTAAAACCAGCTTGAACATCTGGAAGTTCATGGTTCATGTATTGCTGAAGCCTGGCTTGGAGAATTTTGAGCATTACTTTACTAGCATGTGAGATGAGTGCAATTGTGTGGTAGTTTGACATTCTTTGGCATTACCTTTCTTTGGAATTGGAATGGAAACTGACCTTTTCCAGTCCTGTGGCCACTGCTGAGTTTTCCAAATTTGCTGGGATACTGAGTGCAGCACTTTTATAGCATCATTTTTCAGGATTTGAAACAGCTCAACTGGAATTCCATCACCTCCACTAGCTTTGTTCATAGTGATGCTTTCTGAGGCCCACTTGACTTCACATTCCAGGATGTCTGGCTCTAGATGAGTGATCACACCATGGTGATTATCTTAGTCATGAAGATCTTTTTTGTACGGTTCTTCTGTGTATTCTTTCCACCTTTTCTTAATATCTTCTGCTTCTGTTAGGTCCATACCATTTCTGTCCTTTATCGAGCCCATCTTTGCATGAAATAGTCCCTTGGTTTCTCTAATATTCTTGAAGAGATATCTACTCTTTCCCGTTCTGTTCTTTTCCTCTATGTCTTTGCATTGATTGCTGAGGAAGGCTTTCTTATGTCTTCTTGCTATTCTTTGGAACTCTGCATTCAAATGGGTATATCTTTCCTTTTCTCCTTTGTTTTTCACCTCTCTTCTTTTCATAGCTATTTGTAAGCCCTCCCCAGACAGCCGTTTTGCTTTTTTGCATTTCTTTTCCATGGGGATGGTCTTGATCCCTGTCTCCTGTACAATGTCACGAACCTCATTCCATAGTTTATCAGGCACTCTATCTATCAGATTTAGTCCCTTAAATCTATTTCTCACTTGCACTGTATAATCAAAAGGGATTTGATTTAGGTCATACCTGAATGGTCTAGTGGTTTTCCCTACTTTCTTCAATTTGAGTCTGAATTTGGCAATAAGGTGCTCATGATCTGAGCCACAGTCAGCTCCTGATCTTGTTTTTGCTGACTGTATAGAGCTTCTCCATCTTTGGCTGCAAAGAATATAATCAATCTGATTTCAGTGTTGACCATCTGGTGATGTCCATGTGTAGAGTCTTCTCTTGTGTTGTTGGAAGAGGGTGTTTGCTATGACCAGTGCATTTTCTTGGCAAAACTCTATTAGCCTTTTGCCCTGCTTCATTCCGCATTCCAAGGCTAAATTTGCCTGTTACTCCAGGTGTTTCTTGACTTCCTACTTTTGCATTCCAGTCCCCTATAATGAAAAGGACATCTATTTTGGGTGTTAGTTCTAAAAGGACTTGTAGGTCTTCATAGAACTGTTCAGCTTCAGCTTCTTCAACATTACTGGTTGGGGCAGACTTGGATTACTGTGATATTGAATGGTTTGCCTTGGAAATGAACAGAGATCATTCTGTTGTTTTTGAGATTGTATCCAAGTACTGCATTTTGGACACTTTTGTTGACCATGATGGCTACTGCATTTCTTCTAAGGGATTCCTGCCCACAGTAGTAGATATAATGGTCATCTGAGTTAAATTCACCCATTCCAGTCCATTTTAGTTCGCTGATTCCTAGAATGTCGACATTCACTCTTGCCATCTCCTGTTTGACTACTTCCAATTTGCCTTGATTCATGGACCTGACATTCCAGGTTCCTATGCAATATTGCTCTTTACAACATTGGACATTGCTTCTCTCACCAGTCACATCCCCAACTGGGTATTGTTTTTGCTTTGGCTCCATCCCTTCATTCTTTCTAGAGTTATTTCTCCATTGATCTCCAGTAGCATACAGGGCACCTATTGACCTGGGGAGTTCATCTCTCAATGTCCTATCTTTTCATCTTTTCATACTGTTCATGGAGTTCTCAAGGCAAAAATACTGAAGTGGTTTGCCATTCCCTTCTCCAGTGGACCACATTCACCCAGAATGAATATTCTGTCAATTCTAGCTACAGGAAAGGACTCACCCTAAGTAGCCCAACTTGTTTGAGTTGTATCAAAATTGGAAAGAGTAGCTGGGGACTAGTGATTGGAGTCTCTCTAGCTCGAAGGGTAGAATCATGCTTTGGTTCTTTGTTCCTTTAAATACTCTACTTTGATTTTTTCCCACTCACCTCTGCTGTGAAGTCCAGATGCTGAAGATGACAGGAAAGCCTTGATGCTTGTCTGTCATTGGCTACTCTGACTTCATATTCTGAGCCAGGGTTCTGATCTCCTCTCAGCAGAGGAGAAAGGCCATGACCTGAGTTGTTGTCATGGGGCTGAAAGAATTGGCTTCATGAAGACCTTTCTCTTTCTGTACATAAGATTCGAGATAGTTCTCCCATATACTGAATGTGTAAAGCACCATATGAAGCATACCTGCCTGCATTGGTTTTACATGCTGTCTATCAAGTAACCATGTACAAAGCAGATCAAAACAGCACATATGTATTATCTCACAGCTTTTTTAGGTCAGGAGTCTGAACACGGCTTAGTTGAGTCCTCTGCAAGGCTTTGATCAAGGTGTCGACCAGGGCTGCATTCTCATCCGGAGGCTTGACTGAGAAAAGGCTTGCTTCCATGCTCATGCTGGTTGTTGGCATAATTAATTTTCTTGTGGCTGTAGGACTTAAAGCAGCTTGCTTCTTCATAGGCAGCAAGGTAGAGCAAGTTGCTTAGCAAGATAGAGTCTTGTCCAGAATAATATAATCCTGGGAATTAAATCACATCGTCTTTGCCACATTCCATTGGTTAGAATAAAGTCACAGGTAACCAGTCCACAATCAGAGGGAGAGGATTATTACAAGGACATGAACACTGAGAATCAGGGATCATGAAACCACTCTATCTGCCATGCTATTCATGCTCTAACGTCACACAAATATTCTCAGGGATTGTCTGTGTAATGCCTGGGTGAATTTTGTATTCTTTCTGACTCAGTGGGTTAGAGAGACCTCTGGAAATGGTTTGATTGGCACATAAGTGTAACATTGGAAGCCTGATAACAAGTGAAATTCCCTTGGTAGAAATCCCCTAGCCTGGTTCCTTGTAGAATGAATGACAGATGGAGCACTAGCTACTTTGGGTGATGAGAGGATGGATGAAATTTTTCTCTAGTTCACCCTCCTTCCCTTAGAAAGGAATCAGCAATGAGGTCGATAGACTGACACCAAGGGAGGAGCAGGGAACCTGGCTCTAAAGACAGGAGAAAGCAGATTTGGGTTGGGAAAGGGCACTGGCTGAACTGGATGGAGTTCTGGCTCTGCTGCCTTTGGTGGGTCATCCCGCTCCCGTGGCACATGCTAATAAAATGAAACAGGCAAATTGGAACAAGTGATTTCTTAGTGTCTGTAGTGGTAGGGTGTATGTGTGCTTGTGTGAGAGAGAGACAGAGAGACAGAGATAGAGACAGACATGGAGACAGAGACAGACACAGAGACACTGAGATACAGATACAGAGGGATGGGGTGGAGATCAGTTCCGTTCAGTTCAGTCGCTCAGTCATGTCTGACTCTTTGCGACCCCATGGGGTGCAGCACGCCAGGCCTCCCTGTCCATCACCAACTCCTGGAGTTTACTCAAACTCATGTCCATCGACTCGGTGATGCCATCAACCACCTCATCCTCTGTCACCCGCTTCTCCTCCCACCTTCAATCTTTCCCAGCATCAGAGTCTTTTCTGATGAGTCAGTTCTTTGCATCGGGTGCCCAAGTATTAGAGCTTCAGCTTCAGTGTCAGTGCATCTAATGAATATTCAGCACTGCTCTCCTTTAGGATGGACTGGCTGGATCTCCTTGCAGTCCAAGGGACTCTCAAGAGTCTTCTCCAACACCACAGTTCAAAAGCATCAGTTCTTTGGTGCTCAGCTTTCTTTATAGTCCAGCTCTCACATCCATACGTGACCACTGGAAAAACCATAGCCTTGACTAGACGGAGCTTTGTTGGCAAAGTAAGGTCTCTGCTTTTTAATATGCTGTCTAGGGTTGTCATAACTTTTCTTTCGAGGAGCTTTTAATTTCATGGCTACAGTCACCATCTGAGGTGATTTTGGAGCCCAAGAAAATAAAATCTGTCACTGTTTCTATTGTTTCTCCATCTATTTGCCATGAAATGATGGGACCAGATGCCATGATCTTAGTTTTCTGAATGTTGAGTTTTAAGCCAACTTTTTCACTCTTCTCTTTCACTTTTATCAAGAGGTTGTTTAGTTCTTCTTTTCTTTCTGCCATAAAGGTTGTGTCATCTGTGTATCTGAGGTTATTGATATTTGTCCCGGCAAGCTTGAGTCCAGCTTCTGCTTCATCCAGTCCAGCATTACTCATGATGTACTCTGCATGTAAGTTAAATAAGCAGGGTGGCAATATACAGCTTTGATGTACTCTTTTCCCAGTTTGGAACTAGTCTGTTGTTCCATGTCTGGTTCTAACTGTTGCTTCTTGACCTGCATACAGATTTCTCAGGAGGCAGGTCAAGTGGTCTGGTATTCTCATCTCTTTAAGAATTTTCCACAGTTTGTTGTGATCCATACAGTCAAAGGCTTTGGCATAGTCAATAAAGCAGATGTTTTTCTGGAACTCTGTCATTTTTCGATGATCCAATGGATGTTGGCAATTTGATCTCTGGTTCCTCTGAAGGGAAAGCTAGAAAGTGAGAGGCTTTAAATCCTAGATTATGGTCTTTGGCATCACTTTATCATCCCAAAAGAAAGATAAGACTCAGCAGAAAAATGATTTGCCCAAAGTGTTGTGTTAGTTTATCAAGAATGCTGGGCCCAGAGTTGACATTTTCTGATTTCCAGTTTGTGTTTTATTACTGTGCCATGAATTGCTAGACTAAGGACAGAGGAGGACTCAGGAACTTTCAGGAGGATAGAAAAATGGAAGAGGAGAGGAACTTAAGAAAGTGATAAGACTCCTAATTATATACCTCACCCATTCAGTGGGGCGCTCAGTGGGCCTTACTGCTTTGAACAGTGTTTCTACTTTTAAAAATGTGACTCTTGGATAAACATTCTGTCACACTTAGGCTTCTCTTTACCATGTTACATAGGAAGCAAGGAGCATTTTGCTTTGTCTTATTGTGCAACACTGGAAGGCTTGCTAAGCATGGTGTATTGCAGGCCTTTTGTGGGGAGTTGATGACCTTACTCAGGCCTTTCTCTGAGCCTTGTAAGTGGTGGCTTGTAGCCCTACCATAATATAAGTCCTTATAAGGCAAGGCTGCTGACAGTGCTGTCACCTCTTGTAGCCAAGGCCAGCATCCACCCCCGCCCCACGTGTCACAGCCCGGAGAATTTCACTCAACCTTCCTTGCTTGTAATCTTGAGGATGCAAATGGAAACAACAATTAGTCACAATTTTCACCACCAGATTGGTAAGAATTAAAAAGACTGAAATAATCAGAGGGGTATAAATAATATAGCCACTTTGGAGAGCAATTTGGCAGTTTCCCAAAAAACTAACAGTGCACACACATTTCATTTCTAAACCCCAAAGAGATAACTCTCTAACTGCATAAGCAGACCTGCTTGCTCAAAGTTACCTCTCATTCAGCATTGTTTATGAAAGTAAAATATTGGAAACAGCACACATGAAAAAAAACAATGAAATATCCAAATAGAAAAATACAATTGTGTTTGCTTACACAATGCAACACAATTCAGTGATAAAAAAGAGTGGACACAATCAAAGAGGTTATATATTGATAGATCTGAAAAATATAATGCTAAGTGGAAATACTACAGAGCAATATGATTTTATGATGCAATTTATTTAAATGTGAAAAGTAACACAAAAGAGCAGCATGTATTATTTACAGATGTTGTTGTTATTGCTTAGTCACTAAGTCCTATACGACTCTTTTGTGACCTCATGAACTGTAGTCCATCAGGCTCCTCTGTCTATGGGATTTCCTAGGCAAAAATTCTGGAGTGGGTTGCCATTTCTTTCTCCCAACTATATTGAGATCATCCCAACTGAGGGACTGAACCCGGATCTCTTGTGTCTCCTGCATTGGCAGGCCACTTTGCCACTCAGTGGCCGGCTCTTTGCCATTGAGCCACCAGGGAAGGTGTACATATGTATTAAAGTATTATAATGGATTGGAAAGTTGAATAGCAAAGTGCTAGAACTGCTCCTAAGACAGAGCAAGAACACGGGGTCAGAGGATAGGAAACTAAGGAGACGTTAACTTGACTTATTTCTTTAGAAAACACAAAAACTTAGAATGTCAACAGATGATCAATTTTTGTGTGTATGAGGTGGGAATAGGGTTTTCATTTTATCCTTTGAGATTTTCAAAAGTTTTCAAAAATATCATTAATGAAGAAGCTCACCATTTCATAACAACTGGAGGAATTTGAAACATTGTAAATCTACCTTCCTGTATTTGTGTGATAAGAGTACCCTAAGCTGAAAAGGGTGTCAGAGGGTTGGCTTCAGTAGAATTTGGGATAAAGGCATGTAAGAATATATAATGTGGAGATATAAATGGGCAGCAATGTCCAGAAGTGACCCGTTTGCCAAACACATTCAATGCATTTGGAACTGCAAAGCTTTGCAAAAAGCAGTGTGCCCAAAGAAGGTTTTAAATAAGCACTTGCTGAATTGGATATGCATGATGATCACCGCTAATTGCATTTTAAATAGAATTGTTCCTTGGTGTCTAGGAAAAGGAAGTTGAAAAGCAGGAAATAAATTATTTTTTTACATCAAGTTTAGATTTCAGATTGATCCCAGTTGTGAAATTGTCTTGTTGAAGGTTTTTCTGTTGTTCAAATGGGAGCCATGGAACAAAAGCACTTAGTGAGTTAGAGGGGAACCAATACACTTTTAATTTTGAAAACAAAGGCAAGATTTGCAGAAATAAACATTTCTGCTCAATAATGTTCAGAAAACCAGACTCCTTGTTGCTTCAATTGCTAGAATAAAGAAATCCAGAGACCCTGCTGGACATCCTCTTTGATTTCTTTTAAACTGAAGTGATTGAGATAGTTAAATTATGATGTGATCCTAGATTTTCTATCCAGGAATCCCTTATGGTTGCATATCAGTAAAGCTAAGTCTCGCTAATAAATTATTCCAAAGGTTGTTGCAGTAATTCTGTGTGTGATTCTGTCTTCAGTGTATATAACCGATGTATCAGTAGATTCAACATTTACTGTTCAGTAAGGAGGTGTTAAATAGAGTAGGATTACTTACTTCTTTTTCAACTATGTCTTCCTCCCCAGCTCAAATCCATCCCTCATTTTGGTTCTGATTCTGTCTGTCAAGGAATCTCTGATGCCATCACTCCCCTTCTTGGAAATGTTCAAAGATGTCTCCCTTTCCACTAAGTTAAGGGCAAATTGATCAGCCTGTGCTAATGTTCTTCCCTAGTGTTATTCCCCACCATTCTACAGATTGCCAGGCCAAGTGGTTTTGTTTTTGTTTTTATTTTCTTTTGTTTTTATTCCAACTTTATTGAGACAGTCCAAATGTTTTACATTTGGCATCATTCTTGATTATTTTTTACTGTTTGCTCATTCTTTTCTTCCTAACCAGTCATACTTCTGTTCTTTCTTCTGTTCACTTGCCAATATGATCTAGAGAGAATTATCTCAAAATTTATGGCCTCTATGAATATATTCTTAATTCTATCCAGTAGGAACACTTTGTATTTCCTATATAGGATTTAGAGAATAGATTATCTGCGTAATATTGATGAACTTTTTTTGACATTCAAAGCCAAAACTTAATGGTTAGCTTGTAAAAAGTCATTTTGACTTGGAGAATTGGGTAAGATAGGCTGCTTTTCTAAGGTCTGCAGAAGGCCATTTTTCAAAGTTTAGGCTATTTTTTTTTGAATGGGGACTTATTAAAAAATTTTTTTTTTGGAGTGAGCATTTACTTATTTTAATTTTTAAAATTTATTTTTAATTGGAGGATAATTGTTTTACAATGTTATGTTGGTTTCTGCCATACGACAATGTGAATCAGCCGTAAGTATACATATGTCCCCTCCCTCCTAGACGTCCCTCTCACCCCCTACCCCATCCCTTCCCTCTAGGTCATCACAAAGCACCAGGTTGAGCTCCCTGTGTTCTATAGCAAATTCCCACTAGCTATCTACTTCATATGTGGTAATTTATGTTTCAAGGCTACTCTCTCAATTCATCCCATCCTCTTTTCCCCCTGTTGTGTCTACAAGTCTCTTCTCTATGTCTGGGTCTCTAGTCCTACCCTGCAAATAAGTTCATCAGTACCTTTTTTTCTAGATTCCATATGTACGTGTTAATATATAATATTTGTTTTTTCTCTTTTCTGACATATTTCATCTGTATAGCAGGCTCTAGGTTCATCCACCGCACTAGAACTGACTCAAATTCATTCCTTTTTATGACTGAGTAATATCCCATTGTATATACATTGAATATACAACTTCTTTATCCATTCTTCTGTCAATGGACATCTAAGTTGATAGACTTTTGAGTATTAAATTAGCCTTTCTCACCTTATTGCATACTTCTCAGCCACTGGACTTTTCAATGCTTTCCAGCTTCTCAACATAGACTAATTCATATTTATGTCCTTATGGCAGCTAGTTTGCAAATATTTGTTGCTTATTTAATTTTTAATTAATTATTACCTGATTGAGTACACAGTTGTATGGAAAAGTTGGCCTTAGTCAGCTATTAACTGACTTGAATTCATTTGCCAACTTTTCAATTGTCTTAACAAACTGAAAACTAAGCAAGTGACTTTATAACCTGCTACCTACATTGTATATGGCAACTTTTGTGGAATAAGCTCAGGTACAAATGTACTTGTTTTTTGCTGCAATAATGTGGTGAAGCAATGATGATGGTCAATAACCTCCAAGAGCTCTATGGGATTCTGCCAGTTTCCTTGGGAGAAAAAGGGTTTTCTTTCTGGCCATGTTTCTAATTTCATGGAGTCAGAGAGATTCTACCAACTATTTATTGCAGAGGATCTTATTTACTGTGGTTTGGGAAGAACATACACCTTTAGGACTGGTGTATATGTGTAGGCAGGTGTGATGTAGAATGAAATGGCCTGTAGACTCAGGGTCCTTAGAATACTTCAGGACATCCACTCTTTGCCTGAATTTGGACCCTTACTTATTAATTTAATTTATTATCTATTCTTTGTCTTCTAGAACTCATCTTAAGTTGCTTATGGCCAACTCATATATCAAAGCAGTGAGATATAAGAGGGAGAGAAAAGTGATAAGACCAGGGCAAATATGAATTGGAGTCAGAGGAAAGTTAAGTCTGGGGGGTTGGAACATGAGAGGAATGAAAAAAGCACACGTGTTCACATTATGTGAGTTTCTTCATAGTTGCTAGAGATGAACATGGTAAAGGAAATGGCAACCCACTCTAGTATTCTCACCTGGAGAATCCCAGGGACAGAGGAGGCTGGTGGGCTGCTGTCTATGGGGTCGCACAGAATTGGACACGACTGAAGCGATTTAGCAGCAGCAGCAGCAGCAGAGATGAACAAGAAATTACGCTCACATTGGCAACCAATGTGAAAATAAAAGTTGGTCTGGAACATAGGTTTGATGTCTAAGAAAAATAATCATATCAATTTTGGTGAGAAACAAATATTTCATTACATTAAAATCTAAACTAAACTGCTCACATGGAACGTCCATTAAGGGCAGTGGAAAAAATTCTCAAGACTATATAAAGCTGTGTGAGTTTAGCATCATTCCTCAGTAAATGACAGGCACAATTCTATTCAAGGCTCATCTCAAGAGCCAATATAACTCAGGACAAGTGTAGACCTTTCTAAAGGATTAGCTTAATTTGAGGGTAAAACCTGAAGTGCTAGGAAAAATGGAAAGACCATAAAAATTTCTTTCATAAATAGCTCCTTCAAGTGAGCTTTGGACATGAGGTAAAAAGCATAGAGTTTACGATTGCAAGAATCCCATGAGGGATTCTTTATTATTAATTGAGGGTACATTATTAATTATTGAGTGGCCCTTAGTCATGTTGTATACTGAATTATTTTATTATTACCACTTCTACCACCTCACTCTCATCCTCAGAAAGTATCTTTTAATGCCCACAGCAATATGTACATTTGTTGTTGTTGAGTCGCTGAGTTGTGTCTGACTCTTGCAGTCCATGGACTACAGCACACTTGTCCTTTGCTATCTCCCAGAGTTTGCTCAAATTAATGTCCACGGAGTCGGTGATGCTCACAGTTGGTGATTAATGAACATGAGTTGAATTAACTGTGCTAGCGGCCAATTGAAAATAACCCCAGGTTTATTTCTCTTTAAAAACTGACCATTAAGTATGAAAGATGTATCATAGATGATAAAAGTTTTCCATAATCAAATGCATCAACGTGGAATACCTAGTTTGGAAGCCAATGGTAAAATGATCCTAAGAATTGTATCCATGAAGTAGAACTTCAGGAATAAGGATGAAGGGATAGTCAGAAAATATTCTAATCTATCTATCTATCTATATATATATGTATGTTTGGGAGAAGATTTAGTATGGAATAACAATTTTAACCTTATTTCCAGAAGCCCAAGCCCACAAAATGGCTAAAATGGACATTTCTATGATGATTATTTTATTTTAATTGAAACTGTCCCACGTAGTGGGACCTCTGTGTAGTAGAGGTTAGTATATAGTGATGTATGGAAAGAGACCAGGGTGGCTACATGAAGATCTCAGGTTCACAGGACTAGGATTAAGAATGTTTTCTGACTTCACATCCAAAGCTTTAAGAGACCTATCTTCTGCCTTTCAAGTCTGCTAAAGATATATTTATAAGCTGATGAATGTTAGACAAGGAAGAGCAAACTTTCCACTTGCCAACTCTCCTCCTCCTCACCATCGTATCCAGCTATGTCATTTTTGTTTGGCAGTTCCTTCTCATTTGTGTTTCCTTCTTGCCAAACTGTAAAAGCAGAGCACAAGATAGAATGTCTAGTGTGTGTAGGTACTTACAGATTCATTCTTCAATTTGGGGAATGAGGTGAGGAAGCCTATTCTTTGAAGAATCTTACACCAGTTCCCAACAAAGCAAGAAGGATGTAGCATATACTTACTTGATATATCAGTTACAACTTGGGTATGGTTGTAAATATCAAACACAGAAATAATTATAGCTTAGATAGAAAGAAAATGTACAAGAAAGACAGAAAATGTACAATGGACATCTAGGACTGGCCCTCCAAAGCTGGCAGAGCAGACCCATGGTGTCATCAGATTCTAAGAATCTTCCTGCTTCACCAGTCTTAGCACCGGCTGCTAGTCTCTGTGTCAGCCCGTGAACTGAGATTGTTTCTGGGTGTCCAGGCCTTCATTATATCCAGTGAAACTGGCAGCAGAGGGAACTGAAGGAGGATGAAAATCTCATTTTTCTTTGTAAAGAATGGTTTTAAAGAGGGATCCAGTGTGTAGTATCAAGTGGGTAGCTTTGGTTTATATTGCGTTGCAGAGAGCTTGACCACAGGCTGCAGAGGAGCTGAAAAACTAAGGCTGTTCCTGGCTGGAGGTGGGAACTGTTTCTGCCCCACTGAAAATGGAAGTTCTGCTACTGATGTGAGTAACACAGGGAAGATGCCACAAATGATTTGGTGTCAATTATTGTAATTAGAATTTCTAGTTTCTGATGATCACATCAAAAGTAATCATCAAAAAAAAAGTTAGACTTTTTTTTCCCAACTTACATTGATTTCTCACTTAAGTCACTCTTTTTGGGCTGCATCTACTCTTGATCTCAGCTCTAAATAAATCTCATATGTTCTTATAGAAAAAAATAAAGGAAAAAGAACCAATGGACATCTCATTTCTTTTGTTAACTCTTTAATGATAATTGTTTTAAAAATTCTCAAAATGCTTATAGTAAATTCTGCTTTTAGTATTATGATATTTCTTTCTTTCCTAATATTGCTTCCCATTTTTTGCATTTATAATCTTCACTATTTACTTGTATTTAGAAAAATGAGGACTCTTTCCAACCTCACGTGAATTTATATCACTATTTTTTTGCTTTTGGCAAGAATTTTTGTGTAAGATTAAAACTACTTACCTTCAAATTCTCCATGCCAAGTTTAATTATGTCTTAATTCAGAATAACTTTTAATGAAAGATGATAAGAAAGACAGCTACTTAGCTATTTTCAGTTTCTAAATTTTACTCCATGGCACCAAATTCCTGATCCTTTTGAAGTTAGACATAAAAGAAAACTGCATCCCACAAATCATAAGGTAGATTAGGAAACATTTTGAACCCCTTTCCCTTTCATTCCTTCATATTTACCAAAAAGTAGTTTATTTCTGTCAGAGGTCCTTCCATAGTTTTCTTTCTTTTAAAAGATGGATTATTCATTGCATATGAAAATTCCTTATAGACAAATGTACTCTAGAAAATTTCCACCACTTATCAAAGCTCTTGTAATGTGTTGTTCTTTTAAAGTTATTATTGAAAAATAGTTTAATTTTGAACATAGGCAAAATGAAACACCTAGAATCTCTCAATGTTAGCACAATAGTTTCATACTGGCATATTTTTTAAATTTCATATTTTATTGCATCTAAGACTTACCATTATTTTATGCACCTCTAAGAAGGAGGGCCTTCTAATTGAAATGCAGGACAATATTGATTATAAGACACATGCTGATTTTACAGCTGTAAACATGTTAAAAATGTGCTTTTTAGAATTGAGAAAATTCTAAATTTACTGTTATAATAACTACATTGTCTTCCATCAAGTTGATGTCCTATAATTTACTAAGTCATTTTGTTGTTGTTTCGCATTTAGGATATTTCTAGGCTTTTGTCAATAATTACCTTATGTGTGGGGGGCTTTCCAGGTGATGCTAGTGGTAAAGAATCCACCCGCCAATGCAGAAGACATAAGAGAGTGGGTTCCATCCCTGGGTCGAGAAGATCCCCTGGAGAAGAAAGTGGCAACCCATTCCAGTATTCTTGCCTGGAGAATCCCCTGGACAGAGGAGTCTGGTGGTCTACAGTTCATAGGGTCACAAAAGAGTTGAACACAGCTAAAGCGACTTAGCCAGGAACCTTGTGCATGCAGATTTTTTATGGTGGTGGTGGTGGTAGTGGTTTAGTTGTTAGCTGTATTCTACTCTTGAGACACCATGGACTGTATGTAGCCTTCCAGGCTCCTCTGTCCATGGGATTTCCCAGGCAAGTATACTGTAGTGAGTTGCCATTTCCTTCTCCAGGGGTCTTCCTACCCCAGGAATCGAACCTGGGTCTTCTGTACTATAGGTAGATTCCTTAGCACTGAGCCACCAGGGAAGCCAGGTTTTCTATACTGCTGAGTAATTTATTTATTTTTTTAACTTCCTGGATTGTCTGGATCAAAAGATTAATGAAAATTCATATGGTTCCTGCTATTTTTCCATTGCTTTGCAAAAATGTTGTACTAATTTCCATTGCCACTAGCAGTAAATGAAAATATCAGTTCCATGGGAAAATACTCCAAATGATGGCAGCTATTTAAATAACCCCAACTTTTAAAAAATTCTAAAATGCTTCATAAATATTTCTGTAATTTATGTATATTTGAAATAGTAAGGGTAAATATTTTTCCTCCTGCTGTTTATTGAATTTTTCCTTATTAAAGCTTATTTACCAACCACCTATAGTTTTGGTTCCTCTAATTTATATCCATTTGTCACTAGAACAGGGCTTCCCTTGTGGCTAAGTGGTATAGAATCTGCCTGCAATGCAGGAGACCTGGGTTTGATCCCTGGGTTGGGAAGGTCCCCTGGAGGAGGGCATGGCAACCCACTCCAGTATCTTTGCCTGGAGAATCCCATTAATACAGGAGCCTGACAGGCTGTAGTCCCCAGGGTTGCACAGAGTCAGAAACGACTGAAGTGACTAAGCAGTAGCAGCAGCATCACTAGAACAGTTGCTCTGTTGTGTGAAAGAAAAAGAAAATATAGTCTTTATTTTGAATAAGGTTAAGCTTATGGTGGTGGCATGGTGGGTGATGTGGAAAGAGAGGTGCTGAGGCTCCTGTTTTAGCAGTGATGTGAAGTGATGTGATGTGGGGCCCTAAATGGGAAACCTTGAAAAAGAAAAAGGCTAGCATTGTGGACGGAAACTAAGATGGCGCCTGGCGGAAGAGATGGGGGCGTAGTCTATGTTGTTTGTCAAAACTTCTGATTGGCTCTCTTGATTTCTGTGCACGTGGACAGCGCCTGATCACCATAGACTCCTGTTATAATGATGGCACATGACGATTTGACCTTTAACATGATTGGTGTAACTATGGAAAGTCCCTCGCAAACCCCCTCCCTGCTTGCTTTTATAAGCAAGGAGTTTGTAACAATAAAGCGGAACCGCACTGGACGGAACCCCTGTCGCATCTGATTGTCTCTTGCTCGCCGAGGGGCTGGGTTGGCAGACAGCAGGCTCACCTTTCCTTGGGACCCCTCCGCTCTCTGCTGAGGGAAGTTCCACTGCCTCTCTCTCTTTCTGCGGAGCACTCCCCGCAATGTGAAAATCGCTTAGTTGTGTCTGACTCTCTGTGACCCCCTGAACTGTATGTAGCTGGCCAGGTTCCTCTGTCCATGAATTTCTCTGAGCAAGAAGACTGGAGTAGGTTGCCAATCCCTTTAGCAGAAAGACCAAGAATTCCCTGAACCTGCATTTCCAGGATCTGTAGGAGGCCAGTGTTTTTGCTTTCTTTTGTCTTTAAAGGACATAGAAGGGTGTCTGTAAAGAGCACCCCTGCTCTCTATAAAGAATAAAGACTTTGGTGTTAGGTCTACCAATTTTAACTCTAATTTTGATATGCAGTAGTTGTATGGTGTTGGGCAAATTACTGGAAGTGTAATCTAAATTAAGTGTGATATTAATCCTCACCTAGTAGGGTATTACAGAGAAGGCAATGGCAGCCCACTCCAGTACTCTTGCCTGGAAAATCCCATGGACAGAGGAGCCTGGTGGGCTGCAGTCCATGGGGTTGCAAAGAGTAGGACATGACTGAGCGACTTCACCTTCACTTTTCATTTTCATGCATTGGAGAAGGAAATGGCAACCCACTCCATTGTTCTTGCCTGGTCCCAGGGATGGCTGAGCCTGGTGGGCTGCCATCTCTGGGGTCGCACAGAGTTGGACTCGACTGAAGTGACTTAGCAGCAGCAGCAGCAGGGTATTAAGAACATCGGATGAGTTAATGTTTGAAAAGCATCTAAAATGTGGGGCCTGGTCTGAAACAGTCCTGTTAATTCTCTGGTGGCCCCTGTGGAGGCTGGAGCAGGTCGTACACAGCATGAGGGTATCACATTTCAGGAGATGCCATTGGTGCAATAGTCATTGTGGATTTCTGTATTTATTACAATTTGACAGACATTGTCTTGAAGTAACTAAATCAATATATTGTGACAACATTTCATAGATGTTAAGAACTTTTTCTAATTTGCAGAGAAAAATAAAGCTACTGGTTAGATCAAAGTTTTATGAAACACTAATTTATCATTACTTTATGTGTTTTTCTTGTTATCAAACAATTCACATTTGTAGTAGGCAGAATAATGTTCCCTCAACTCCTTAAAAATGTCCAGGTTCCCAGAACCTGAGGATGTGTTACCTTATATGGCAAAGGGAATTGAATTTGTAGATGGAATTAAGATGGCTAAAATCAACTGTCCTTAAAATAGGAAGATTTTCTTGGATTATCTAACTGTGCCCAATATAATCACAAGGGCCCTTAAAAGTGGAATAAGGAGGCAGAATAAGAGGTCGGAGAGTTGCAACATGAGAGGAACCTACTCATTATTGCTGGCTTTGAAGATGAAGAAAGGAGGTGACAGCAATAAGCCTAGGAATGTAAGCATTTTCTATAAGCTGGAAAGGGCAAGAAAGTGGATTCTCTCTCTCCTAGAGTCTCCAGAAAGGAACACAAGCCCTCTTGACCCCTTGATTTTGACCAGTGAGACCCATTGGTGGTTGAGTTTTTTTCCAGGCAAGACCAGTGTGGGTTGCCATTTCCTTCTCCATTAGGTACTTATAAACTACAAAACTGTAAGATAAAAGATTTGTATGTTTAAGGCACTCAGTTTGTGATAATTTGTCACAATAGCGACAAAAAGCTAATATAACATTGTTAGCAGGAAATTTAGAAAATATGGACAGGAAAAATAAAACAGAGTAAAAGTCATTCATATTATTTCCCAACTCTGTCTTCTGAGCAGGTCCAGAAGCAGTGACATCCCAATAGCAATAAGCACCCCTGTCCCCAGACTTTGGTATGAAAAAGGAATAAGGGTAATTTTATAATGGAGGTACCTGGCAGACTGCACTTTAACCAAAAGGTCTAAGTTGACATCACCAGTGAAAAGTCACGTTGTCATATACACCCTGAGCTGATGTAACAAGAAAGGCACTTTTACCTCTGTGATATTCTTCTTAACAACCTATATTCTCAGTCTAAGCCTGAAAAGTAAAATCAGAAAAATCCAAATTGAGGCACAGTGTACAAACTGTCTGGCCAGTATACCTCAAAAGTGTCAAGGTTCTGATAAACAAGAAAAGACCAAGAAACTGTCATAGACCAGAGAAACTCAGGAGACATGATACCTAAGGGCAAAGTGGAATCCTGGAAAAGAAAAAAAGACATCATTAGAAAAACAGTAGATCTATTTGCAATTTTTTAAGGAATCTCCACACTGTTTTCCATAGTGGCTGTACTAGTTTGCATTCCCACCAACAATGTAAAAGGGTTCCCTTTTCTCCACACCCTCTCCAGCATTGATTGCTTGCAGACTTTTGGATGTCAGGCAAAACCAATACAGTATTGTAAAGTAAACTAAAGTTAAAATAAAAATTAAAAAAAAAAGAAAAACAGTAGAATCTAAATGAAGTCTGGACTGTAGTTAATAGTAAGGTAAAAATATCAGTCTCTCAGTTTTAACAAATGTGCCACAGTTACTAAGGATGTTGATAGTAGGGGAAGCTGGGTGACAGGTACATGAGACTATCTTTCCAACTTTTCTACAAATTTAAAGTCCCGAAATTAAAAAAAAAAGTGCCTTTCACATAATCCCATTGCTTGAAAATGGCTATTAATATTTTGTAAAAATGAGGGACTTCCCTGGCGTTCCAGTGGTAAAGACTTCGCCTTCCAATGCAGGAGGTATGGGTTCAATCCCTGGTTGGTGAGCTAATATTCCACAGGCCTCATGGCCAAAAAATCAAAGTGTCAAACAAAAGAAATATTGTAAAAAATTGAATAAAGACTTTAGAGATGCTCCACATAAAAAAATATTTTATAAAAGTGAGATTAAATCCTATAATTTTGGTTCACCAGGTTTTTTACTTGTCAGCATATTAAGACATTATTCCATTGGAAGAACCATGAAAGACACCTGCCTCTTCCTAGTCATTGTGGTTCTTTGAGATCCTTTGGTTACTTAGAGGGACACTGATTGGTCAGCAGAATCTCAAAGGTCAGCAGAATCTCAAACTGTATTGGCCATATGACATTTATCAAATCATGAGAGGGAGGTTCTGCCTGGCCTTGGTTTTGTCCAAACCTCACTCCACTGGTGAAAGAGAGAAGCTTTAATAAGGATTTCGTGAGCTTTAAAAGGTCCGTCTAGTCAAGGCTATGGTTTTTCCAGTGGTCGTGTATGGATGTGAGAGTTGGACCGTGAAGAAAGCTGAGCACCAAAGAATTGATGGTTTTGAACTGTGGTGTTGGAGAAGACTCTTGAGAGTCCTTTGGACTGCAAGGAGATCCAACCAGTCCATTCTAAAGGAGACTAGTCCTGGGTGTTCTTTGGAAGGAATGATGCTGAAGCTGAAACTCCAGTACTCTGACCACCTCATGGGAAGAGTTGACTCATTGGAAAAGACTGATGCTGGGAGGGATTGGGGTCAGGAGGAGACGGGGACCACAGAGGATGAGATGGCTGGATGGCATCACCGACTCAATGGATATGAATTTGAATGAACTCTGGGAGTTGGTGATGGACAGGGAAGCCTGGCGTGCTGCAATTCATGGGGTTGCAAAGAGTCAGACATGACTGAGTGACTGAACTGAACTGAATTGAACTGAATGTTCATGACACTTCTGTTTATTCTTGACTCTGCACAATTGTGCCCCTCCTAAACACACCCAGAACAAGAAGGACTTGAGGAGAGGTTCCTTGTTGCTTTAACACAACAGTACTGTCTGTCTTTATAATCCATGATTTATGATGCCACCAACAAATTTGACATTGTACTTTGAAGGAAAGAAAAATCCCAAATATTTTGTGTGCATCATTTTATTTCATTCTCAAAGTGATTCACTGAGGAAGGAAATAGTCTCATCCCCATTTCAAATATTTATAGAGAGAGGTTAAGTAACTTGCCCAAGGATACACAGTAAGTGGTAGAGCTAAGTTTCAACTCAGGCATCATGGCTCTAGCTGGAATATGTGATCATTGTACTATGCTGTCTCCTCAAGGAACAGTTACCTAGATTGTGAGTTTGGGGAGCAACCACAGAATTTACTCTATGAAAACTAGTTGAGGAACAACAGAAACAGCAAAAGAAACAACAAAACTCTTCTGCAATTGTATTGTGTTGCCTTGCCATTCTTCTTAGAGAAGATACTGTCAGGGCAGGCAGCAGAAAAAGCTGGGAAAGAGTAAACTGGAGAGCTCTCTGCAATATCATCCCTACTGCAATTAATATTACACCTCTGTGCTGTGCTTTGTTACGTCACTGCAGTCATGTCTGACTCTTTGCCATCCTATGAACTGTTGCTCCACCAGGCTTCTCTGTTCATGGGATTCTTCAGGCAAGAAAACTGGAGTGGGTTGCCGTGTCCTCCTCCAGGGGATCTTCCCCACCCAGAATCAAACCTACATCTCTTACTTCTGCATTGGCAGGTGGATTCTTTACCACTAGCGCCACCTGGAAAACCCCAGACCTCTGTGTGATTGACTTTAATTTCAATATCTGCCCTAACTATTTTTTACACATCCTTTTTGATGAATCATCATGTCTCATATCAGAGTAATAGACCTTAAAACTTCTGCAAGTTCATAAAAGAGAGTGTGGCAATATCTTTAAAATGCTTATATAAACTGCAAAATGCTATGTGAATATTAAACATCCTATTATAACCTATTTTTAAAATTAGAATTCTTTTTTATACAAATGTTCGGGTGTATCTGTCTAGTTAGTTAATGTTAAAGCTAAACAGAACGTAGACATAATTTTCTCTTATCATTGTTTTCTGTCTTGCACATTTCTTTGTGAGTAGAATTAAATTACAACCAAAAATAGAAATGCATTTGTTAGCACCTGGTACCATTGTTCTGAAAGAAAGATTTTTTTTCCCCTGATGGCAAACCTTCCCCACACCAAATAATATACAATTGAATTTGCATGTTAAAAAAATGTGTGCACTGCTTTTTTATAATTAAAGATAAAATTAACCTGTGTGTTGAATTTTCCTCCAACAACAACCTGAAACATTTTCATGTTAATTTTACTGAACACATAGTGAAAGTAATGGGTAATTATTTTCTGCTGACATTTTCTCCCATTAGATTGAATGTGCATTTTGGGACTGAGCTGTCAGTTTTGATTTCAGCTTAGTTTTCATGTAGAGTTGGTGCATTGAGATTATTTTCCCATTATTGTTTAATATGTGCTTTTTTATGGGAGTAGAAGTAATTTGAGGCCATCTTGTCAATCATTTTTCTCAAAGTTCAGAAACATGTACAAGAAATATCGAAAGTCTTGAACCGTTTCAAGCAGTCTAACTGATTTACGTATATAAAGCTCCTGCTTTTGTACCCTTTTTAGAAATAACCATGGTTTTAACTTAAATAATTTAATGAAAATCTATATAGTGCTAGCTAATGTCATGGC
>SJYQ01002601.1:286945-306665 GCA_006410935.1 Redunca redunca | reverse complement strand
GATCACATAAAGAAATTCTGATTAATATAATTAATAATTAATGAGGAGAGCTTTATTTTCATTTTATGCACTGATGGTTTAGTAGCCATGTTTTTTATTTGTTATTCATTCTTCAAACACTTATTATGTACCTACTCTATAATCACCTTGTTAGGTGGAAAGAAGAGTCCTAAAATCTATGAGAAAGTCTGAGCTCCAGATACTAACAATTCAACAGCCTGTAAAGGTGTATTAGAGTTTTATTTGATAAGTTTTGGGGAACTAATGAATGTTTTTCATCAGCAACATCAACATGGTGATTTAGAGAATTTAACTGACCATGGTATATAGCTTGTACAACTTAAGGGACAGGTAGGAACACCTCACGTGAGGATGTTACAGCAGTACTGGAGGCAAATGAGGATGTGCCATTTAGATGTGTGGATAAAAGAGAAACAGCTGGAGTTGAGAGTCTAAATATCCTGACAGTTGACTAGCTCCTCTGAAGGTTTGTCTCTCATTGAATGGATGGATTAATTTAGAGATATAGTTAAGTCTGGGAGAGACTCTGGGTCAGAATGAAGGTTGCAGTTGGTTTTTTTTTTTCTTCCGATTTTACTGAGATGTAATTGACATATAACAGTGTATAAGTTTAAGGTGTAGAGCATGATTTGGCTTACAAATATCATGAAATGATTATCACAATAAATTTGCTCAACATCCACCATCTCATACAAAAACATAGATACAAAATGAAAAAATATAACATTTTTTTTTTCCCGATGAGAACTCTTAGTCCCACCTGGTATGTTGGATCTGTGTACTGTCATCCACCCAAGGGTGTGGCCCTTGTGGTTACATCTTCCCTCAACATGAAGCCCTCTTCTAGATTACTTACTTTACAATAAGCATGTTGAAATGTTTCCCACCTTTAAAAAAAGTCCATTTCCTTAATAGAGAGGTCAATATTTGATATCTTCACTTCTTAATCTCTTCTCTCTTAAATTCATTTCAATCACGGTTTTTCCCCCACTCCTGAACCAAAACTGTTCCTGGCAATATTATCAGTGACCTCCATCTATTAAAATCCATTGGTCAGTTTTGAGTTCTCTACTTTTCAATACTTTAGCCACCTGATGCAAAGAGCCGATTTATTTGAAAAGATTTCGAGTCTGGGAAAGATTGAGGGCAGGAGGAGAAGAAGAGAATGGTTGGATGGCATCACTGACTCAATGGACATGAGTTTGAGCAAACTCCAGGAGATGGTGAAAGACAGGGAAGCTTGATATGCTGCACTCCATGGGGTCATGAGTCAGACATGACTTAGTGATTGAATAACAACTTATTAAAATGCCTACAAACTTTCACATAATTAATTCTTCTGGAAACCCTTTCTTCACTTGGCTTCTAGGTTACACAGTATCCAGATAGTTCTCTCTCCGTGGATACTCTCTGTCAAGCTCTTTGCTGGACCTTCCTCTTCTCCAGACCTTTAAACATTGGAGAGTCCTGGGACTCATTCCTTGTGTATTCTTTGTGGAATTGTCTCACTATTCCTTTGGGTTTAAGTGTTAAGTAAATGCTAATGATGTTAAAATTAATATTTCTAGACTCAAATTCTTCCTTTAGTTCAACATCTATGTCTCTCTTTAGATATTTAGCAGTCATTGCAAACTTACTATTTCCAAAAAAGTATTCTGTACTTTGTGCTTTTATAAACTGCCTCTTCCTCAGTTTTCCTCATCCAATTAATAGCAGCATAATAAACAAAGGGAATCAGGCATAAGAATGAAGAGTTATCTTTGAGTCCTCCTTTCCCTGGTGGCTCAGACAGTAAGAATCTTCTTGTAATATGGGAGACCCGAGTTCAATCCTTGGGTTGAGAAGATCCCTTGGAGGATGAAATGGCACCCCACTCCAGTATTCTTGCCTGAAGAATCCCATGGACAGAGTGCCCGACAGGCTACAGTCCATGGGGTTGCAAAGAATCAAACATGACTGAGCAACTAACACTTTGAACACCTTCCTTAAAATCCCACATCTGGTTTACCAGAAAGCCCTGCTAGCAATACTCCAGAATTTATCCTGAATTCAACCAATTTTCATCATCTCCACAACAGCTGTCCAAGACACCATCATCTCTCAACTGGATCAGAGCTGTAGCTGGCCAAATTGCCTTCCTGCTTCAACTCTTAGCTTTACGGTTTAGTACTTATACAATGGCTAGAATAACCTCTAAAAATTTAATCAGGGACTTCCCTGGTGGTCCAGTGGTTAAGAGTCCGCCTTCCAATGCAGGAGATGTGGGTTCCATCCCTAGTCAGGGAACTAAGATCCTACATGTTGAGGGGCAACTGAGACCCAAGAGCGACAACTGGAGACAGCCCAGATGCTGCAATGAAGACCCTCTGCAGCCACCATTAAAAAAATGTAATCAAGTCACTTTCTTTGCTCAAAAGCATTCAAAGCTTGCCATCATAATTAGAAGAAAATCCAAAACAAATTCCCATGACAAGGCTAATCCTTCATGAGTCTCATTTCTTACTATCTTTTCCTCAGCCCCTCCCATGTTCCTCAAACACAACCACCTTGTTTCTCTCTATCATGCTTAATTTTTCCCTCACAGGGATGCTTCTCTTTTTTCAGGTCTTGGCCAGAAGGTCATTTCCTTATAAAGGTCTTTTTTTCCCCCCTGACTTCTATATCAAATAGCAGCCCTTCCACCTCCTGCCATTGCTCTCTTTCTCTTTACTTGGATCCTCTCTTTTTCCTAGCATCTACTTGCTGCAACTGTAAGATATATTATTAATCATCTTTTGTTCTTCTTACTCTCCACACCCACCCCAACCTAGAAAGCAAGTTCATGAAGGCAAGAGCTTTATCTATCCATCTGTATTTGTGGCATCTAGAAAAGTGGTGTCTGCATATAAAGGTGCTCTCACATTTATAGAGGGCTTCCCTGGTGGCTCAGTGGTAAAGAATCTGGCTGCCAATGCAGGAGACGTGGGTTTGATCCCTGGGTCAGGAAGATCCCCTGGTGGAGGAAATGGCAACCCACTCCAGGATTCTTGCCTGGGAAATCCCATGGACAGAGGAACCTGGCAGGCTACAGTCCATGGGGTCACAAAAGAGTCAGACATGACTTAGCCACTAAACAACAATATTTGTAGAATTAAAACAAGTTCATTTTTTGGAAAAAAAAAAATCAATATATTGGAGTCTGCTCATAGTTTGGTCTTGCCTGTAAGTCCCTTCCACATGTGCTTATCTTTAAAGAGGAACCCATTCTGTTTATACACAGAGCTTCTCTTTTTTTAAAAATATAAATTTATTTACTTTAATTGGAGGTTAATTATTCTACAATATTGTATTGGTTTTGCCATAATCAACATGAATCCGAAGGTTCACCTCCCCTACAGGGCTGTCCCAAGGCCAGTCTTGGAGCTAAGTCCATATGTGAGCATTTGGGAAAAATCTTGATTTATTAAAAAGAAGTATTTTTGCATTGTGTTTCCTTCAAGTGAATAGAAAGATGAATTGCAGCAAGTAAGTACAGATTCCCCCTCTGTCATTGAGTTTTATGGCTGAATGGCTGAGACTGCATAAGTTTTGCTGGGAGGAGTAGCAAGCAGAATAAGGACAGGAGTCAAGGAGATGTGCTTTCTAATCGTAGCACTGTTAGGAAAAAAAAGGAAGAAGGTGGCTGGTTACCTAATTTCATAATCCTTAGTGCTCAAGTTTCCTTTTCAAAATTAGGAATTATACCAGAGACTGGATAATATCTCTGGTGCCTTCCTGCTCTAATATTATCACACAGTTCTTCTGTCAAAAAAGACACTCCAAGATGAGCCTTAGCCATTGTTGTCAGATATTCTATTCAATTGCTTCATGTATAATGCAAACATGGACACAGTTAATCCCTGTGAACCATCTGGCTTCTTCTGAAAAGCAGAAATCTGTGGCACACTGAACAACCCCCTTGCTGCTGATTCCAAGAGCTGTTGGATAAATGCAGCCGAGAGCTGGAGCTAGTGCCTGAAAGCCAGTCATGTATATCTTCCCAACTTTTTGTTCAGTCACATCATGCTGTGTTGGTATATTGAAACTGGCCATGGTAGTATTTATTAGTATTTATACCAAGGAAGTGCTACAAATCAGAGTTTTTCTCTCCGACTCCACTTCCTGCCAAGAGTCAGTTGTTAGATTTATTTCTCACCATACCCCCAGGTAAGTGTGAATGGGTATCACCATTATTAGATGAATAAATCAAGGGATGTCTGACTTGGAGTGGTACATGGGGGTACATGACCCAACTAAGGTGTATAGAAAACCCACGTGTACAACCACCACCGCTACCATCCCTCTGACAAACTTGATAGAGAAGTAACTTGAGGCACAAGAATAAGGATTTTATGTGACATTGAACACTGCAACAGTTCAGGAGGTTATTATTATTACTATAATTTTTCTAGACAAGGAAGCAAAACTGGAGAGGGGCTAAATAATGTACCCAAGATCATAGAGCTGGCAGGTGACAGAATGTGAACTTGTGCCCATGTTTCTCTGATTCCAATCCTGAGGCTACCCTGTTTCCCTGACACATACTATACATACAGACACATTCTTATCTATATGTACATTTATGGGTTTAAAGATATTTCTTTTCTCTCTGCTGTGGTAATTGTTTCTCTCTTTCTTCACAAAGGGCAAAAATATCATAAATACCAGTATCACACCAGAGACTTGTTTGTTCTCCAAAACATTTAGCACATTTCCTAAGGATTAGTTCAGAAGTGGGCCTGAGGATCCTATCTGAGTTGATGTCATCAGAAAGGCACAGTGATATGGAAGATGCCTACATTTTTTATCTTGAAAGTTTTATCTCTTCTTGCTGGAAAAAATAGTTGAAAAAGAAGCTGCTTAACCTTAGGCAGATCACTTTATCCTCAAAATAAATTGCTTCTTAAAAAGTGGTTGCATAATCTTTAAATTAAAACTCCAAACCCACAGAGGAAAAATGTTACCAGTACTGTGTTAGGTTTAAAGGAAAGTGTCCATTAGCTTCCAGGACATGCTAAGGAAGCTAATCTCGGAACGGGATGAAAGTCCGTGGGAGTAACGATTATGCCTTTGATCCACTACCCATATGGCATTCTCGACAGGATTATGTAAATGACCTTTAAAAAGTATTTTGGAGCAGTCAGACCTGGAAACATTTATAGATTTTCACATCTGAGTATCAGATCAGATCAAAAGGAAATTAAGCTTTTCTCCATTAACTTCAACCAGAAGCTCCCTTTTCTAATTTTTCCTTACATAAGCGTCTTTAGAGATGACAGTGGCAATGCTGCTAGAGAGGCCTGCAGTAGATAAAGAAGGGCAGAAGCGAACACTCGCTATAGAAATAGTCGGTTTAAGCATATTGATCAGCTTTTTCTCCTGGGGTATTTGGTTGAAGTAGATGGCAAGGGCTTTGAGAAATTAGGTCAGGGATTTCTACCAGGTGGTAGCACTTGGACCAATTGTAACATCTGCGTCAAAGGGTTTATAAGAAATTAAATATGCTAATAAGTTTGGCTATTGTTCTGGGGAAATATGTGAAGTATTCCTCTATAAGGAATCTGTCTACTCTGTAAGGTGGAGGAGGGCCATTTTCAGTGTGTGTGTGTGTGTGTGTGTGTGTGTGTCTCTGTGTGTGTGTGTTTTAATTCATTTGGCTGCCTCTGGTCTTAGTTGCAGCATGGGAGGATCTTTGTTGCATCATGCAGGATCATTATTTCAGCTCGCAGACTCTCGAGTTGTGGCATACGGGCTCAGCAGTTGCAGCACACTGGCTTAGGTGCTCTTTGGCACGTGGGATCTTAGTTCCCTAATCAGGGATTGGACCCATGTACCCTGCATTGTGAAGCAGATTCTTAACCACTGGACCACTAGGGAAGGCCCTTCAGTGTGATCTTGAGTTATTTATAGACTGATTCTGCTGGTCCAGACGACAAACTTTTGAGAAACACTGGTCTGTGGTTTTCAACTTCAACTTTACATTAGAATCATTGTAGCTGAGAGAAAAAGATTGCCGGAGAGAGAGAAGCAAAGCTTGGAACCCACTTCAGGTCAAAATCTCTGGGTTGGAGTTGGAACATCTGTGCTTTTTACAAGCTTCCTAGGTGATGTTCACATGCAGCCAGGGTTGAAAACTACGAATCTAGATTGACCTCTTCACTTTCAGTTTTAAGAGATGTAACTTGTGCCAGGTTACACTTAATTTAGTTCAATTCAATGAATGTTTATTTGCCCAGTTGTGAGTTGGACTCTGCCTCTGACCTCAGAGGCATGAAGATGAAGGCACTGTTCACATGGAAAAGAAGTAGGCTTGTTCTTCCCCAACCTGGCTGTCCCTGAATTCCTTGCAGACCTCCTAGGGCTTTGTAGGATATTTCCATTATTTCAAAAATGCTATAGAAGACTCCATGTTTTCCCATGATAAGTTGACACAGACTAACTGCATGATCTAATTTATTTGCTATTCATTGGAATTCTATTAACTAGATGTGTGGCAACTCTGGTGTTGCGCTCAGCAGGATCTCCAAATCTGGGAGCAGATATCACAGTAGTGGTTGTGAGTATTGGCTTCTAGAATCAATCAGCTGTGTCAAGTCCCCAGCTCCTCCACTGACTTGTTTGATGATGATCAAAATAATTTTCTTTCTCTGTGCTTCAGTTTCCTCAAATGGGATGGTGATAGCTTCTTAGCCGTGTGTAGTACGTGTGTGTGTCTGTGTGTATGTTAGTCATTCAGTCATGTCTGACTCTTTGCGACCCATGAACTGTAGTCCACCCGGCTCCCCTGTCCACGGAATTTTCCAGGCAAGAATACTAGAGCAGGTGGCCATTTCCTACTGCAGGGGATCTTCCTTATCCGTGGCTTAAACCCAGTTCTCCGGCATTGCAGGCCGATTCTTTACCATCTGAGCCACCAGGGAAGCTCTTAGATGTAGGGTTGTTTTGAGAGTATCTGTAAAGAGCTTACATTTTCAGAAAACAGCACAGCATCAATGTCAGCTATTGTTAACTATTCCTTTCTTCTGAGCTTTTACTAAGCTCTCTACCAGTTCTATTGCTAGGGAATGAATGCACCAGATTGCCAATCACTGCACATCTCTAACTTTCAATGCTGGTAATTATCAGGTGGGCTAGAAAAATATAAGCCACACATTGTACTTTTTCTCTTTGTTGAATGCAGTCAATTAACTGAAGCGACAAGAACTTTCTGATGTTTAGGCGGAATTGCGCTGGGGCTCAGCAACTGGGGAATGGAGAATTGCAGAGAGACATAGTGGATTCAGTGACAGTAAGAGTGAATGTACTTTCCTTACTTTAAAGAAATGTTGGGTAATAGACATCTCCAATAGAGTACAATTAGCATAAATGGATGCCAACACAATAAACTGATATTTTAAATCACTGTGCCCACCCTACTGGACAAATTAAAAAAAATTATTACTTAGAATTTTGTAATCAGGAAGGAAATCTGGTAAAAAGGTTAACAAGAATTGGATCATTTCATCCAGGATATGTTTATAATATTTGCTGATCCTTTTTCAAATTGATGCTAAAATCACACAATATTCTTAACTCATATTCTTAACAGATGCATATTCTTAACTCAAATAGTTCTCATCAATAATTAGTGATTGATCATAATTCATACCTTCAGGATGAGAAAGTATAGTGTCAAGTGAGAAATCTTTTATGTGCTGTGCTCTGTGTGTGTGTAGGAACAACTGAATTCTCTCTCTTCCAGAACCCATGGAGTAGTAACTTTTAAACTTTTCTTTGTCTGGATGTATTTATCTTGTGAAGCCATAGAGCTTATTCCAAGGAAAACATGTTTCTAGATGTATATTCATGATTTTCATGTGTCTATAGCTCTTTCATGCAAAGATGGGCTCAGTTAAGGACAGAAATAGGATGGACCGCTAGTAAAGTAATGCTCCAAATTCTCCAAGCCAGGCTTAATCAATACATGAACCGTGAACTTCCAGTTGTTCAAGCTGGTTTTAGAAAAGGCAGAGGAACCAGAGATCAAATTGCCAACATCTGCTGGATCATCGAAAAAGCAAGAGAGTTCCAGAAAAACATCTATTTCTGCTTTATTGACTATGCCAAAGCCTTTGACTGTGTGGATCACAATAAACTGTGGAAAATTCTGAAAGAGACAGGAACACCAGACCATCTGCTCTGCCTCTTGAGAAACCTGTATGCAGGTCAGGAAGAAGCAGTTAGAACTGGACGTGGAACTACAGACTGGTTCCAAATAGGAAAAGGAGTACATCAAGGCTGTATATTGTCACCCTGCTTATTTAACATCTGTGAGATGTACATCATGAGAAATGCTGGGCTGGAAGAAGCACAAGCTGGAATCAAGATTGGTGGGAGAAATATCAATAACCTCAGATATGCAGATGACACCACCCTTATGGCAGAAAGTGAAGAGGAACTAAAAGCCTCTTGATGAAGGTGAAAGAGGAGAGTGAAAAAGTTGGCTTAAAGCTCAACATTCAGAAAACAAAGATCATGGCATCTGGTCCCATCACTTCATGGGAAATAGATGGGAAACAGTGTCAGACTTTAATTTTTTGGGCTCCCAAATCACTGCAGATGGTGACTGCAGCCATGAAATTAAAAGACACTTACTCCTTGGAAGGAAAGTTATGACAAACCTAGATAGCATATTGAAAAGCAGAGATATTACTTTGCCAACAAAAGTCCATCTAGCCAAGGCTATGGTTTTTCCAGGTGATGTATGGATGTGAGAGTTGGACTGTGAAGAAAGCTGAGTGCCAAAGAATTGATGCTTTTGAACTGTGGTGTTGGAGAAGACTCTTGAGAGTCCCTTGGACTGCAAGGAGATCCAACCAGTCCATTCTAAAGGAGATCAGTCCTGGGTGTTCGTTGGAAGGACTGATGCTGAAGCTGAAACTCCAATACTTTGGCCACCTCATAGGAAGAGTTGACTCATTGGAAAGACCCTGATGCTGGGAGGGATTGGGGGCAAGAGGAGAAGGGGACAACAGAGGATGAGATGGCTGGATGGCATCACTGACTCGATGGACATGAGTTTGAGTGAACTCCGGGAGATGGTGATGGACACGGAGGCCTGGTGTGCTGATTCATGGGATCATAAAGAGTCAGACATGACTGAGCAGCTGAACTGAACTGATAGCTCTTTTAAGCTAAAACAAACTATGAGGTTTTTACCTTCCAAAGTTATGTTTTCTAAATTCCAATCTACATAAAAAAGGGGAGTGCTAGACATTTCCTAGATGAGAACCCACCTATATAACTTTAGGACCCTCTGGCTTCTCTGAAGGTTTGAGCAGGTATACACAGGCACTGCTTCTTTGCAGTTGTCATAGTAGAAATGAAATGCTGGTTTGAACCATGATTCCTTTCATAAAAAATAATTTATTGAAATTCTGTTAACCCTGAAGATATAGTTAGTTCTTAACCATGTGCAGAGAACTATGGGAGTGAATTCCCTAGAAATTGAGCTTTTGTTAGTTTGGGATGACTTGGTTATCTGACACCAAATGTGGAAGCCAGACTTGGAGATGGTACAGGAACACTGGCTACATGATTTGTGGGAGTCAGTGCAAGATGAAAATGTTAGGCCTCTCATTCAAAGAGAATTCAGGATTTCAAGATGGTGACCACAGAACATTAAATCATGCAGGGGGCCCTTCTGAACATGATGTTCTGTGCAGTTACACAGGACAGTCACCTATGAAGCTGGCTATGACCACAGAGACATAGAGACAATGATGGGTCTCAGTAACTGATACAAAATTGAACTTTGCTTAGAGGGCAAGAAGTCTTGTTTTTGGATGGAGAGCAGAGTCTGGAGATAGAAGGATGGAGGATGAAACTTTATAATTCTGTCTCTTTTCTTTCCCCCATGTTTTTTTAAGGTAGGCCTGAAACTGGAAGTTCATTGTGGGAAACTCAGTTTCAGTGTGGGAAACAGCAGTTTCCCACCCCTGCTCACACAGCCCAGGTGAACAGGAGCCTGTGGCGATGAGGTGGGCAGTGGTTCTCTGGGGTGGAGAACTCATTGGAAGGTGTACAGGAGACAAGCTGGAGTCTCCTTGTACCCTTCATTCCTTCCCAGTCTTCCTGCACTTGGCAATTATAGGAAAATGTGGCTGCCCCACAACTGCTTAGAACCGTTCCCAGGGCACAGGTCCCCTAAGATGAGGACCAAGGGGGCTGGAATGGGTGAGGGCAGGCTGCAGCAATAAAATTTTTCAGCCCCAAGGTAGACTTTTTCTCCACTCCCTGAAGATTGGGATTGGGGCCAAGGCCATTGCCCTAAAGGAATAAAGAACTGCTCTCAAGAAAAAAAGATTAGATATTGGAGGAACATAAGCTTCAAATGAGAAAGAGAACTGAAATTAAAAGCCTTTCCAGAGGAAGCAGAGCTAATGATACAGAATATGACTTTAAAATGGCCTTAATAAATATTCTCACAGAGAGATACGGGAAAATTTTGAAATCACAGAGCAGGAAAAAGAACTAATTTCAAATTGGGGGCATTAAAACATAACTGTTGAGATTGAAAAAAGGCAAAAAACAGCTAGTGAGATGAGAACAGCTGAAGTACAAACCAGTGAATCAAAAGGTTGGGTCACAAAACTTTTCTGGAAGACATCAGAAAGAGATGGCACCCATGAAAAATATTGAGAAGGAAATACAGAAACGAAAGTGTCAAAATCTATAAGAGAGAATTTCCGAAAGATCATAAAGGAGCCAACAGAGAGGAGGAAGCATGAATCAGAATGTCCCAGGATTAAAGAAAGACAAAAAAGCTAAGGATGAAAAAGCTAATGGGGTGCTGAATAGAACAGATAAGAAAACTAAAATCATTATTCAGACAGCCAATAGTTAAATTTAAGAACATTAAGACAAAGAGAAAAATGTTAAAGATTCCAGAGAGCAAGAAAGACCCGGGCAAGTATTGGTTGATGTCAGGATTCTCAACAGCAGCAGTGGATAATGTCTTCAAAGTTTTAAAGGCAAAGAACTTTGAACTTGGAATTTTATATCTAGATAAACTACCATTTTAATAAAGAAATTCTCTGCCTTATAAAATTTAAAAAATTTCCCCAAAGACCCTCTTCAAAATGCTCTCAAGAGGTGCTCTGAAAAAGAAAGGTCAGTCTGGAGGGATAAATGAGAATGGGAGATAAAGCATTTGCAAATAAGTTGATCACATTTATCATGTATAAAGAAGCAATAATTTAAAATTTTTTTCTTATAATTTTAACAACGAATTAATGGCCTAGACGATACACCACCAAGACAAGTACAAAGTGGGTAAAATTAAAAGTGGGCTCAAGTTTTTGCCTTGTTTGGAAGACATGGATATTGATCAGTTTAAACACTGAGAAGGAAAACTAAGCATATCAATACTTTTTAAAAAAATTACGAATAATCTTCAGAAAATTAAAGAAAAAAATGGATAAGTTTAAATGGCAGAGGAAAATTTTATTCTAAGCAAGGACTTGCTCTAGGTCATGGAGATTAAAACACAGACAAAGAGATATAAACACGTGTTCAAACACTGATTGTGTTACTAATCATTGTGAGATGACAGGCAAATAACATTTGTGAATCTTGGTTTCCTATCTGCAAAACAGAATGGTAATGCCTACCAGGAAGCATTGATGTGGGGACAGAATAACATATTGTTAGTATTGGGTTTAGCGTTTGATAGTACATGCTCAACAAAAGGCAGCTAGTATAACCTATGTTCATATTTCTAGTGCCAACCTAGCTCTTCCTGACCCTTGATGCCAAGACACTAAGTTTATTGCTGAGATTTTTTTTTCTCCCTAAGACATCTGGGCTCCACCAATTAGAAATATTGACTACCTTTCAATTTCCTTAATTATAACAAAGGACTAAATGTGCTATTTCTTATAGTTATTATGAGAATTAACTAAATTAATACATATAAAATACATATAAAATAAGGGCTTCCCTGGTGGCTCAGAGGTTAAAGCATCTACCTGCAATGTGGGAGACCTGGGTTCGATCCCTGGGTTGGGAAGATCCCCTGGAGAAGGAAATGGCAACCCACTCCAGGATTCTTGCCTGGAGAATCCCATGGACGGAGGAGTCTGGTGGGCTACAGTCCACAGGGTCACAAAGAGTCAGACACAACTGAGTGACTTCACTTCACTATTAAGTACTTTAAATATTAATCATTATAATTATCTTCATGCCTAGTCTTAGATGGAAACTTCCAGAACATACCACCTGCTCCTTAAGGAATTCCCTCAATAGACTTGTAGTACAGTTGTAATCTGTCTTGAAACATTTAAGGCACAAGGGCAGTGAACCTCTTGAACAGTCACCCAGTGTGGTCTCTCTGACATGGAAGTCATTCATCAACGAAACAACTGCTAGGTCCACTTTTGTGAAGGAGTATTCTTCATCTGGAACTTTGGCATATGCTTTACTGGACAGAAGAATAAAATAGCTTTTAAAGATAATTTACCAGTCAATTAAAATCACCAGTTCCAACATGTCTGCCTTGCACACATATCCTAGTAGGATTCTCACCAATAGCTCACTTTGACGTAGCCTTCAGCCTATTTACATGGTGTTTTCCGTGAACTCAAGATGTTTCTACTGATTTGCTGTGTGTAAACACATACTCCCAGGTACAATGAATCTATCCTTTCCCTGAGAAAGACACAGATATGATAACTTAGCAGTTAAGGTGAATGTTGGATCCAGCCTGATCTGATTTTATGTTCCAGTTCACTGACACTGGCAAAGTCATTTAATGTTAATACACCTCTGTTTCCTTCTACTGTGGCCTGTACTGTGACACTACTGACAGATCCTCTCTGATTGTTTGATTTTGATGATTAAATGAGATGAGACATGTGAAATGCCAGAAGCAGAATAAATGTTCAGTAATTGTTAGTGTTAGACAATAAGATGGTGAGAACCATGGT
This sequence comes from Redunca redunca, assembly GCA_006410935.1. Lineage (NCBI taxonomy): Eukaryota > Metazoa > Chordata > Mammalia > Artiodactyla > Bovidae > Redunca > Redunca redunca. The sequence continues at coordinate 293,661 of SJYQ01002601.1, read as the reverse complement.
CACAAAGACAGGGTGTGCTCTATGGATGTAGGGACCTTTCTCCTCTATCCTCCTTGTCATTTCTGTGAAGTTAAGAATAAGATACTATGATTAAACCTAATACCTTAATCAGTTAATGTAAATATACCAAACGCTTATGAGCACAGCACAGCATACTTGTTTCTTTCTTTTTTTTTTTCTCTAATGTTCACATAAATAATTTCAACTTTGCAGCTGCTAATACCTGCTAAGAGATTAGGGCAGGTGTTTTTTTTCTACTTTCAGATGGGGTGAGATGCTTTATCCAAGGACACAATACACAGGAAGAATAAGGTCATGTTCCTTATAAGACCTGGGAAGCACACTTTCCCCACAATTTCTTTGACAAAAGGTGGCTCCATGTCAGTTTTCTTGCAAGATTTATTAATTGTCACAAAACCATGCATATTCTAGCAGAAGATACTAATGATGATTCTCAAGATGCAGTTCTTTTGTAACCTTCAGGCAGTAAGAAGCTAGAAACCAATGCCTGACATCAAACTCCCAAGAAGATATGAGACAGAGTAATGTGTCAGTAAAAGTGAAGTTGCAGATTCATTTTGTCTGTTCTTTAGAAGTGACTCTGAATAGTGAAAGAGTCCTCAATGTATTTGGCTGGAGGCAACTTTATGGATATACTGAAACTAAAAAGGAACCAGCATATGAAGAATAATGGGGGGACAAAAATGCCTAGGCGATCACCAGGGCGTAAAAAAAGAACAGTCACATAAGGCTAGAGTGCTTAGATAGAAGACGTGTGACACACAGACAGGATGGCAGAGTACTAACAGGCAGGCAAGGCTGGAAGGCGGAATTCCTGGGTGTATAATCTCATGAAGAAAAATTGCTAAAACAGCCAACAGATAATTGAGTGCTTATGATGTACCAGACTTTCTAATAATTATTTTATAGCTATTAACTCATTTTGTGTATTTATTTGTTTTGGCTGCAACAAGTCTTAGTTGCTGCATGTGGGCTCTTTGGTTGGGGCATGCAGGATCTAGTTCCCCGACCAGGGCTGGAACCCCAGACCCCTGCATTGGGAGCGTAGAGTCTTGTTGCTGCTGCTAAGTCGCTTCAGTCGTGTCTGACTGTGCGACCCCATAGACGGCAGTGCATCAGGCTCCCCCGTCCCTGGGATTCTCCAGGCGAGAACACTGGAGTGGGTTGTCATTTCCTCTCCAATGCATAAAAGTGAAAAGTGAAAGCAAAGCCGCTAAGTCGTGTCCGACTCTTAGCGACCCCATGGACTGCAGCCTAGCAGGCTCCTCCATCCATGGGATTTTCCAGGCAGAGTCTTGCTACTGGGCCACAAAGAAGTCCCAATAACTACTAACTCATTTTGTTTTACAGAACCTTATGAGTCATTTTCAAATATTATCATCGTTTTATAGATGAAGAAACTGAGACCCAGAAGTGTCTTTGCAAAGGTAACCCTGAATGTTCATTGGAAAGACTGATGCTGAAGCTCCAATACTTTGACTACCTGATGTAAAGATCTGACTCATTGGAAAACACCCTGATGCTGGGAAAGATTGAGGGCAGGAGGAGAAGGGGACGACAGATGTTGAGATGATTGTATGGTATCACTGACTCAGTGGGCATGAGTATGAGCAAACTCTGGGAGATAGTGAAGGACAGGGAAGCCTGGCGTGCGTGGTCCATGGGGTTTCAAAGAGTCAGACATGACTGAGTGACTGAACAACGACAACACATGTTTTCAAAAAGAAAGTGCTGGGATCTGAGCCCAGGAGATCTGGTTCTAGGGCTGAGATGCAGCAAGATCTCATTCAAAGACGGGGAGCAGGAGGTGGAGGAAAGCCAGAGCCCTTGTGCTCAACCACTATGCTATATCGCCTCCAGCTGACACAACATCGATGGGCCTGTTTTGTCAGTCCTCCAAGAGAAATGAACGTCCTGTGGGAGATTTTATAGTATCTGAGACACAGGAGCTCGCTACTCTGTTTTCAATTCCCAGTAGTGTTATCATATGTCCTGGTTTGTCCAAGATTGTCTGGTTTATGCTGGCTGTCAAGGTGTAATCAATAAGAGTCCTTTAAAAAGTGTCCCAATTTGGAAGATAAAGTATACAGTAACCCTGTGTGTCACCAGTCAAATGGTTAATCTAGTTTAGCCTGGGCAAGACTAAACCCACTAGAAAGCCAAAGTGCTTGGCTAATGATTTCTTATATACACAGGAGATGGATGAGGGTCAGGGAGGGCTTGTTCTGCAGGAGGAATACTGAAGAATTAACACCCCTCACACCCAGGAAAAAAAATAAGATGGAAACAAATACTCAATAGAAAATAGCAGAATCCTCAAAATAGGCAGCATAATTAGATTTCATAAAAAGTACTCCAAAGAGGGCATTTTCATCTAGTTTACTCTGCCAAAGACATAACTAGGATAAAAGACTGATTTCCTCAGAGAAAATTTGAGGTGAATTCCAATCATGTCTGAGTAGTTTTAATATCTACCCAGGCTTTAGAACCCAGCTTTAAACATCAGGAATTGGGGGAATTTGCTGTATGACTCAGGGAGCTCAAGCTGGAGCTCTGTAGCAACCTAGAGGAATGGGCAGGGGTGGGAGATGGGAGGAGGGGCCATGTGTGTTTCTATGGCTGATTCATGTTGATGTATGGCAGAAGCCAAACAGTACTGTAAAGCAATTATCCTTCAATTCATTGTTGCTGTGGTTCAGTTGCTCAGTCATGTCTGACTCTTTGCATCCCAATGACTGCAGCATGCCAGGCTTCCCTGTCCTTTACCATCTCTCGGAGTTTGCTCAAACTCATGTCCATTGAGTGATGCCATCCAACCCATCTCATCCTCTGTCGTCCCCTTCTCCCGCCGCCTTCAATTTTTCATAGCATCAGGTCTCTTCCAGTAAGTTGGCTCTTTGCATCAGATGGCCAAAGTATTGGAGCTTCAGCTTCAGCATCAGTCCTTCCAATGAATATTCAGGGTTGATTTCCTTTAGGATTGACTGATTTTATCTCTCTGCTGTCCAAGGGACTCTCAGGAATCTTCTCCAGCACCACAGTTTGAAAACATCAATTCTTCGGCACTCAGCCCTCTTTATGGTCCAACTCTCACTTCTGTTACATGACTACTGGAAAAACCATAGCTTTGATTATATGGACCTTTGTTGGCAAAGTGATGTTTCTGCTTTATAATAAGCTGTCTAGGTTTGTTACAGCTTTTCTTCCAAGGAGCAGTGTCAATTAAAAATAAATAAATTTTTTAAAAATCAGGAATTGGAAGATATGGGGTGGAGTTAACTTATTAAAGTTTGTCCCCAGCTTAGTGCTGTGAACTGACTTCATTTTACCAAAGTTAATAGGTTAATTCTCTGAGGGAGTTCACATGTGGGGTTTGTCATCCCTAAATTTGTGTACAGCAGCTATTAAATTAATAAACTGCTTATTATATTACCTCTTGTGGAGGAGTTAGTTCCTCCTTATTTATGCATATCCTCCATGTTTTCATACTTAAATGACTATGGATAACATAGTTGAAGATGGGTTCTTCTCACTATCAGTGAGCTATATTCTAAACTGTAAAGCTCAACTTTTCTTGGCCTGTTCCCTGGGTCTCAGACTAGAGAAGGCTGGAAGCCACAGACTCCCTCACATAACTTGCTATTGTGATTGTGGTAACATTTCTCCTCTAGGCCACTGCTGCCGCTGCCGCTGCTGCTGCTAAGTTGCTTCATTCGTGTCCAACTGTGCGACCCCATAGACGGCAGCCCATAGACGGCCACTAAAGACTACTCATTCAGCAGTTGTAACATACAGAACCACTAAATGTGAGAACTTCAGTTGATAGGTCCAGAAGTTTTTGGCAAATCCATTTTCTTTGCCACTTAAATGTGCCAAGAGTTCTTAAGGCCGGAGTAGGAAGCTTGAGTCTTTGGGACCCCCTTGAGCAGGGAAAAGGGATGCTGGAAGAGATCTCTGTATTTTCCACACATGAAATCTTACAGTAATAGATTCTTCATAAATCTCATTTGTTTATGTGAGACTCACTCTCTCCACTGAAAGTTTGGAAAAGAATATACTCAGTGAATTATAAAATGAGGCTTGATCACAAAAATTGAGATCCTATTGTTTCTATAGCAGAATGGGGCTTTGGGGGGATATATTGCAATGAAAAAGCATCAAATTTTGGTAAGTGATAGACATGCTAGACTTCATTCCTTCACAACTACCAGGGGGGAAATTTCTTAGAAAGTTATAGAAAACTGGTCAATTATCCCTATTTATTTGCACTGTTTGATTATGCTTTATTTCCCATTTAACTTTCTATTAATAAAATTGGTGCTCAGACAAAAGGATGTTTGTGCTACTAATGTACACTGTGGTCTAGTTTCCAGAATATTTTAAATAATTGCTCTTATATTGGCTTAAAATTGTGAACCAGAAACCTTTGGGGACCTTTCACTTAATCTGAGCTGTTTCCAAGCCTATTGCTTTTGCTACCATTTCCAGTAGAATTTTTTCACTCTCCTCTTTTTTTCCAAGGTAATCATAGTGAAATCTTTGTAGGAAACCATGTGCATTTAGCTGTACTATTCTTGCAAATCAGATTCCTCCCTGTAGCTCCATGCCATCTTTCATTCTCTTCTTCTTCACCATCTTCAAAGGCATTTAGGTTCCCATCTGCACAGAGGACTGTGCTAGACCCTAGGCAAACAATTTAATGGAAATAAATCCTGCCCTTCTGGGACTTCATGTCTATGTTGATCAGAAAAACCTATGGCTATAACAAATAACCTCCAAATCTCAGTGGGTTAACACAATAGAAGTTTGTTTTCCATTTATTTCACAATCTAGCAGAAGTTGGTAGGGGCTGGGGTCCATGCATACATTTAGGGATCCACATTCCATCCGTTTAGTACCACCTGCATCCCGTAAGGCTTCAGAGGCTTCTACTGCAAGCCCTGACTACAGCCAGCAGAAAGGAGGAAAAACAGCATGTATGGAGGACCCAAGAGGTTTTTAAGAGATCAGGTATGGAATTTACAGTCTTATCTAACTAGTCAAAATAATAAATAACCCTAGCTAGTCAAAGTAATTGTTCCTGTACTGTTGTTCTTGTTTAGTCACTAAGTTGTGCCAGATTCTGTGACCACATGGACTGTAGCCTACCGAGATCCTCTGTCCATGAGATTCTCCAGGCAATAACACCAGAGTGGGTTGGCATTTCTTTCTCCAGGGGATATTCCTGATCCAGGGATCGAACCCATGCCTCCCACATCTCCTGAATTGCAGATGAATTCCTTGCCACTGAGCCACCAGGAAAACCCCTGCCATATACTCTTAGGCATATGGCAAATCTGATTTGATCAAGTTATAGAATCTCAGTGAAGGGAATATAGGAAATATCATTTTTGAAGTTTCTTGTAAATATAAAATTATTTAATTATAATAGTTCAATAAAACTTGAAAAAATGAGATGATAGCCTGAGTGGGGAAGCAAAGTTAATGGCAGAGACAGAATGTCAAGGGTAGAAAAGATATTTTAGATCATCTTAATTTAACAAAGCATTTGGAAGATAAAGGCACAGAGAGACAAATCAAGTAGTCAAATATTCAGACAAAATAAACAGGACCTGCCTCAAAATGAAAGGTTTATTGTTCTTAATCCAATACTTCTGTCTCAGATTATTCTTGGAACATTTTTTTTTCCTGTGAATTGAAGAGAGGGGAAGAATTCAGGCATAGATGTGGTAACAACCCTATAATAAATTTATGTAACACATCCCAGGACTATTAATCTTAATTTTCTGGTTAATTCCTAGTCCATTATCTACAATTCCCCCATATGCTACACACACACACACACACACACACACACACACTCTCACACACAAATATCTTGCCCCTTTCTCCTCAACATGCTATCCACAATCTTCCAAAATGAGTAGAATGAAAGCCAATAAATTAAGTAGCCTGTAAATGTTTCATGGCCAACAATTGGCAAAGTCTGACTTGAAACCTCCATCCATCTAATAGCAAAACTCAAGCTCTTTCCATTATACTCTGGTGCTTTCTTCTCCGAGGAGTGGGAAAGCCCCTGAGAAAGGTGAGAGAAGGAATATCTAGAAGCAGTCAGCTGAGTGAGTGCAAAATATTTCTCAGGGCATCAAGGAATTGTAATTTATGCCCATGAATTTATGTAGAGCTGCAGTTCTTAAGTGAGTGAATCTGAGATACAGTAGGCTTTCTGTCAGTAGTTTTAGGATCTGTCCTTTGGAAAAAGGATTTAAATTGCTTATTTTATTCCCTTGGCTAACTTTTTGCATGATTAAAATATTCAGTTAAATGATATGTTAATTTGATGAGACCATGGCACTCTGTCTTGCTTCAGCCCTCAATGTATGTAATAGTATCATTGACCATTGTATCCTTCCTCTGTGCCTAGTAGTATAATACATTACATTTATTATTTCTATTTCACACCACAACTTTGGAAAGGAAATATCTCCATTTTACAAAAGAGGAGTCTAAGGACCTTTTACCCGTCCCATACCTCCAAAGTCAGATGTAAAATTGATACAATTTATAAGATGTAGTTAGTATAAAAACATATTTATATTAAATAGCACTGCCAAAGGTAGACATGTCTCTTCTAATGGTTTTTTCATTTCATACACTTGTGCAACCATTTCTGGGTATCATATAGCAAAATGTCT
>SJYQ01002601.1:270324-286940 GCA_006410935.1 Redunca redunca | reverse complement strand
TTAAGTTAGAGACCTTTTCAATAATCTATTTAGTTACTACAAACCTAGTAAAAATATAAAGAAGGAAATGAACTGCAATTGAACTTGTGGAATTCTTCACCTTTTCATTCTTCCCTCCATTTCCTCTTGATGTTGAAACTGTGGTTTCCCGGTTTTCTTAGCATCTCTGTGAGTCCACCCTGACCCACCTGAGGGTCCCTGGTGATACAAAGAGACCTCACAGAGGGACCCTAAGGCAATAGTTCTTTCACTTCCAAGTGAAGGCCTTAACAGCACCTAGTTGGACTCAGGTCTTTGGTCCATTAGCATTGAATATAAGTCACTTTGACTTCTCCTTACCAACCAGAACTCATCAGTTATCAGTGGAACTGAGTAAAGATCATAGCTGATCGCCACACTCTCCTTCCTGGGCCTATATCATTAAAAGCATCTCTGAATCCACAAGTCTGTTGATTCATTTCTTCATTGAGAATGCAGAGTCTTAGCCACCAGACCACCACGGAAGTCCCTTGTTGATTCATTTATATCTACAAATACTTCTCTGTTTGGCAGAGTATTAGTTGACAGGATTTCCTGTATGATGAGGATGATGATTTGGAAAATGCTCTTCACACTCATATGTATATTACTGTTCTTTACCATAGGGAAGTAATGGAGGGTACTCTTCCCAGTCCGGTGTTGAATAGAAATAAAACAATCTATTCTAATGAAATGCAGACTATTATTTTGTTTTGCCTCCCAGTCGACTATTCAAGGTGAATTAATTTCTTGCTGATAACAGCTGATGTAGTGTCTTTGGTATTTCATTGGTACAACTGTAAAAGGGAGCACACCAAATGAGAGAAATTAAACAAGGCATAACCATATTGACTGTTTTAAGTGCTTTAATGAAACTGTCTAATATATGTAAGTTGGAATCAAGGTCTGTACAGTAGTGAGATACATATATTCTATTCCTTTAGAGTTATTTAGCGAAAAAGAAGCTACAGTTCAGGAAAAAGATAATGGCTGCTTCCTATGTAGTGACTAACATTCTTCTCCATTCCCCATGGTGTGGCTCATGCTTATAAATATTAAAAATCTGGTAAAACCAAGCATAATCAACCAACACTTACTCAGCCTCTACCAAGTACCAATCATGCTAAATGCCAAGGAAGTGAATTAGACATGTCCCTGTCCCCTTTAAAAGCAAGAAACAGGTAAATAGAGACTTTATACATAAATAGAAATTCATAAAACTACAGAGAGGGAGTGGTTAACCATAGACAATGGAATTTGAAAATTGGATAGGATTTCACCTAGAAGAAGGGCAATTGAGTGTATTATTTATGCAAGAAGTACAGAATCTATAGAGCCATAATGGTGAGGCATCAGGGTATGTTCAGGGAACTCTAAAAATTAGCTTTCTTTTTTTTGAAGTTATGAAAAATATTTATACAATTCATATTTTAAAATAAATAAAATTTTTGACTGAGAAGACATAAACCTGTAAGTATAGTTATTTTAAAACTTCTTTTTCAACAATGAATAGGAACAAGAAACAGTCTCTCGGGATATAGATATTTGAAAAACTTCTCAAGTTAACCAACATGACTTACTTGACATTTCTAAAACACTATTCTCAACAGTAACAGAAAACACTTTCAGTTGCAGTGTACATAGAACTTCTATCAAAATAAACTGTATGAAGATAGCTTCTTTTAATTGCTAGAGGGAAAAGGGCTGAAGTGAGTGTGGAGATATGGTAGGAAACATTGCTGAACAGGTAACCAGAGACTAGATGGTATGGAGACAGACAGAATTCACTGGCTACTCAGCACTATGTTAGGTACTATGTGGGTACAAAAACATCTTAAGACTTTTTGCTGCTCTTAAAGAATTTATGATCAAATGGACATGAGGGACCAAAACACATGAAGAAATTAAGACATAATTAAGAAGTCAATGATGAGTCACAGACTCTAACTGCAGTTTGGATTCAAAGAAGGTACAGAGATCAATACAGTCTGGAATAATCAAAGAATTAAGAGAAAGTTGAATTTGAGCTGCTCCTTGAAGAGTGGGAAGACTTAGCTCAGTAGCTCTTAACCAACCAGTACTACCCCCTAGCGGACATTTGGAAAGGTGTAGGTTGATTTTTAGATGTCACAGTGGGAAGGTGAGAGGGTCATTTTAGGAATTGCCTTGTGATGCATAGAAGAAACCTACTCAACGAAGAATTGTCCCTCTCAAAAGTCTAGTAGTGCTCCCACCCAGAAGCACTAAGTGCATAAGTAGGGGACAGAGAGAGTAGATTCCAAATGGTGAAAACAAAACAAATATAAGAAGTAGGGAGATGTATCACTCTGGGTCATTAACAAGATTAATTAAATAATTCAGAAATAAATCCTATTCAATTTTAAAAATTGATTAACTTTTGCAACTTATATCAGAAATTACATGGTTAAATAGGCCTTTTTATGGGATTGCAATCTCAAATATCATTAGGGATTAGAGAGTAGAAACAGTATGTCAGGGATTTAACCAGCACTCATCCCTCAGTCCCATCACTTCCCTGGTAGCTCAGATGGTAAAGCGTCTGCCTACAATGCAGGAGACCTGGGTTCAATTCCTGGGTTGGGAAGATCTCCTGGAGAAGGCAATGTCAACCCACTCCAGTACCTTTGCCTGGAAAATCCCATGGATGGAGGAGCCTGGTGGGCTGCAGTCCATGGGGTCGCGGAGTTGGGCACGACTGAGCGACTTCACTTCACTTCACTGCATCCTTCAGTGCTGCAAGGTTGCTCTGGATGCACGCGGCTCAGTGCTGTGTCTGTGTTATCCCCTCTCCAAGCAGTATGTGCCCGCCTTCTGTTTCTGGCCATCCACCTGGGGGCGCATCAGACTGTCTAAGTCAACTGTCTGTGTCATTCTGATCTTATGGCTTCTGCCGGCCCTTGGCTTCTGTTTACTGCCTTTACTGTTTACTTGCAGATTTCTCCTGCATTCCTAACTGCCATATATCTACACCTCCCTTTCACATGCCCCGAGACTGGGTATCTGATCACTTTGTTCCCTGACTCTGTCCCTGAGAGGCAAGCCCGTAGGCTCCATGGGCTTGTGGGTCATTGGCTGACTTGTGGCTTGCTTGCTCTGGACCCTCTACAGACAGGTCGCCCCCCATCAGTTTGCTGTGAAGGATCAAGATGGTCAGAAGCACAGGGGAACTCATGCAAAAGTGACAGGGCCCCAGCCTTATCAACAAAGGCGATGGCTTTTCAACAAGGACTCTGGCTATGCTGAAATCAGGTTCAGTGAAAGTGGAATCACCGGATCTGCTACTCACAGTTAAAAAACCAAATGCCAGCTTTGCTGAGCACATGGTGTGGAGTAAACTATTCACCGTTTAGAACTCTTCCGTCCCACTTATGCATATAGATTATGGTCACTTTCAAGTTCAGGTGACACTACTTTCAAATATAAGGGTCGTGCATTTACTGTCGTTTCAAAGTCAACAACTACAAAATTTATCTCATAGATTTCTGCCAACACTAAATTGCCCTCCAAACTTCTCTATTTCCAACCATCGTAGTAGGAATTTTATAGGGAGTATAGAATTAGTTGTTGAGGGAAATATGTCATGGCTGTGAACTGCAAGTATTCTAAGCTCCACTGACTAAGAGTGCCCCCGGGTCAAGTCTGATGGGAAGAAATACCTTAATAACCACATAAAACAAATTTTATAACCTGGTGGCCCACCAGCCAAATTGGGCTGAGAAATGTTTTTCATTTTGATGAACACTATCTGTTATAAATATTTGAATTAGAATGACATGTGAATTAGGATTTTAGTGATCTCAACCAGTGCAGGAAGGTGTAGCTAAAGAAGAAGCCATAAACAAGCACCAATTTGCAGGAGATGAAGTACAGGTGTATAACACCAGACAAGGCCAGGTGATGAGGTCAGGTGGGTGACGTTTCATTTGGCCTATGATTTTAAATGCTAACACTTCACTCCTTTTAAGGTGATCATGCTCACCAGCCACTGTCTGACACCTACAGTCACACACTGTCTTTTTTGCCTGCATTTAAGCCTAGTCTAGTGGGAAAAATAAATGTGCACTTAGAAGTCTAATTAAACACACACTATCAGCAACACAGTACTGAAAGCCCCATTAAGCATCTTATGAATGCCCAAGAGTGCCCCTGACCCCATGTTTGGAGTGACGCATTTTGGCTTGGTTGGTGAAAATTAGGATCAGGCCCAGGACACTGGAGAATACACACTGCATCCCATATGGCCTGGTGTGTAGGTAGATTGCTCCCTGGGTGCCTGAAACTCAGTGAAAAAGCTTCGGGTAGGAATTAGAGGAAAATGATGGAGAATGCAAATTAGCACACTATGGATGGAACTGCATCATGTATGGCCACATTATGGATTGCATTCAACTGTCAGATGGCTATGTATTATTCATGATCAAATTCAGGGTAAAGATACCAGATGGCAAAGGCATATTCATGGTCAGATCTTAGTTGTTAGATTAATTATAAATCTACATAAGAATTGGATAATAATAATTTAGACTGCTCTCAAAAGGATACTCTGTAGGTCATCTAATCAAAAGTATTTTTAAAATAAGGGATCTAGGTTATTAGGTGACATTAAACGTTTTATGTTGCCATAAGTTATTTTCCAAAAAAGACTTTCCAGTAACATAAAACTTTTTTTCAGATTTCACTAACCTGTGGCTTTGGTCTTAATGTTTGATAGAGCTGTTGGTAACAGTGCCATTTTGTTAAAGGATTGCAGATGATTTACGTGAACCAGAATGTCAAGGGACCAGCAAAACTCTGTAGACAAGAAAAATGTTTTGTCTGCGTAGCTACGACTCATCATGTACAAAAAGGCTCTGTGATTTCAGGTTCTGCCTAAGTGTCATCAGCATTATGTGGGCTGGACATTTTCCACTGGTCCCTTTGGATTCCCTCTCTAACCTTCCACGTCTTGCTTTGTGCCCAGTGAGGCTGACCTGGAAGCCTTGCATCAGTGAGCTCACTTTCCTCTGGATTTCGGCTACATGGCCAATGAAGGGTATCAGTGGGAGATGGGGTGGGGCGGGGTGGATATTCTGTTAAATCCTTCCCTGTATTGTCTCCTCTGCAAAGGACACTGCTCCTGTTAGGGGGTCCTCTCCACACAACTTTCTCTCTGAATTCTGGAAGCTTCATAGATGGTTGTTGTTTTCTGTTGTTACCAGCCTTGGGGTTGTTCGGTATTATCCTTTGTGGTTTGTCTATATTCTGCCCACAGCTTTGTGAACGGTTCTTTTATTAAGTTCTTCTTAAATATCCCCTTTGAGTGTGCCACCTGTTACCTTTTGTGATCTAGACTGAAGTACAGTTGACTGTGGAACAACACAGGTTTGAACTGCGATGGTTCATCCACATGTCAAGGATTTTTTTCAATAGTAAATATTATAATACTGCATGCTCTGCCATTTGTTGAATCTATGGGACCATGTATATGAAGGACTGACTACAAATTATACAGGCATTTTTGACTGTGTGAAGGGTTGCTACCCCTAACCCTCAAGTTGTTCAGGAGTACACTGTATACTCTAAACCCAGAATCAGAGAATCAAACAATATTTTAACTGCAAATAATGGACATGATCTGTTCAACCTTTCTCATTTTACTGATGAAGAAACTGAGCTGGAGGAATGTCAAGGGATTTTCCCAAGGTTACTAGATACTTTGTCACAGTCTGGAGGACCAGAAGCCAGACCTTCTGCATATCTTTAGTGCATTTTCCCAATTGAATCCTCTGCAGAAGGTCTTGGGCATCACAGTAGGTGTCCACTGAAGGTGTCTGTCTGGGACAGTTAACCCCAGGGAACTGGCCAGGAGGAAGATTTTTCTACCTACTGAAGCTTCTGGTCAAAATGTTGACAGCAGCTCCAGGAAGGGACTCAGTAAGAAGGATGAAGCTACTGAAAATCCAGCGATCTGTAGAGTAGTTTCCAGAGATCCTAGCTAAATGCGGCTCTCAGAATTGTACCCCAGCCTGAAGGGATAATAAAGGGGAAATTGAACAAAGTGGAGCTTCTAACACTCAGTGCCCAGGTGTTCTCTGCAGAAAGGTGGAGGGGATGGGCAGGGGAGTGGTTGCATTAGGTGAGGAAGATGTTATTGTACAGGTATGAGAGAACAGAGGCACGAGTAACATAATCACCATGAATTAAATGGCCAAGAACTGCACTGGGGTTTTCCATTCACTATTTTATATAATCCCAACCATAATCCTCATTTCACAGATAAGAACATCTATGCAAAAAAGAAGTAATACCTATAGTGAGTGGGAAAAAAGCTCCAGAGGAGACAGAGTTCAAGACACACGGAGAACACAGTTATGGTGGAAAAAAAGATCACAGAATGTTTGTTGTTGCCCGTCACTGAGTCAGCTGCCGAGAATGAATGAGAACCGAAGACCGAGAAAAAAGCACTGTGAATTAGAAAGGCTTAGTTGCTGCCATGGTGCCTTATGGGCTGTGGGGCTATGGGCATAGGATAACGTGCAGATGACTAGGACTTAGCTTAAAAAGTGTTATGATGGGGAAGTACAGGCTTCCATGGGGACCCAGTGGAGGGGCAAGCATCACAGTCTGGTGAGAGAACAGGACAATGAAGGTCTCACAGAGAAGTGACCTGTGAGTCTTATGAGGGATGCATAGGAATTGACAGATTAAGTGGTAGGAAAATGTGGTTCAGGTAGTGTAACATGTGCAAAGGCCTGCTGTTAAGAGAATTCCTGGCAAAGATGTTCGCTGGAGTTGATCATAGTAGTTAGAGGGAATTAGAAGGCTGAAAAGCTAAGTCAAGCTCATATAAGCTGAATTTGTAAATCCTGTTAAGGAATTCGGATTTTTCCTCCCATCAGAGCATTAGAGAGATACCGAGAGTTTCAAATAGGGAGAGGAGGTGACCCAATTTCAGGGGTCCCTGATCCTTGGTCAGAGATTGCTGTCTGCTCTGGTTTTGTTGGATGAATGAAAAGACGGCTCTCTGTTTAGGGTGAGTCTCTAAGGCAGTCAGCATGAGGTGGAACTCACATGGGCCCATGGCTGTTGTTAATGATCCCTGATTGAGAGCCAGGCCCTCCAGGGATCTCAGTTGTTCATGTCACTTACAGTGCTTGGCTGTTGCTGTAGTATCTTTACACTTTTTGCCGAAATCCAAGTAATTTGTATTCGCTTTTTCATCTTGCTTCCTTCAGTATTTTGTCCTGTTTTGAAAAGATACTGTTCAATGGAGATGGTGAATTTTCACTGTGTGACAGTATACATAACTGGCATTTCTTTTTAACCAACCTCTATGCTTTGTTTCCTTTGTGTTTTCCATTCTATGCATTCTAGCCCTGAGCTGAGATAGTGGCTCAGGATATTTAGTTGCCTTGGATAGATCTGGAAAACTTGATTTTGAATTTGAATCTGGCCATGTGATGTAATGGGCTTCCCTGGTGGCTTAGTGGTAAAGAATTCACCTGCAATGCAGATGTGGGTCTGATCTGATCCTTGGGTTGGGAAATCCCCTGGAGAGGGAAGTGGCAACCCACTTTAGTATTCTTGCCTGAGAAATCCCATGGACAGAGGAGCCTGGCGGATTACAGTCTATGTGGTTGAAAAGAGTCAGACATGACTTAGCACTAAACAACAACAGCGATATAATTAGACCTTGCTGAACTCTGGGACCCACAACGTTCATAAGAAAGATATTTCCAGGCAGGAGGAAAGCAGGAGAGATCGCCTTGTAAAATGTGAATGAATACAGAGCTCAGACCTAGGCTGTATCTGTATGTTCAGCTGTCTAGAGAAGTTACTTAAAATATGCTTACTGTATAAAAGAGGGAGGTACTTGGCTATTCTTTATAACTGAAGCAAAATGTTCATGAAGTAATAGCTACTCTTATATGTTCATCGTCTTCTTTCCTTTCTTTCCCTCTCCTTTTTTTTTTTTTTTTCCAAGTCACTCTATTGAAAAAGTATGCTGGTTACATAACACTAAAATGATTTCAGAACTCATTAATGATTGGGTTTTTAACCTGCAGTTGGAGAAACATAGTTATAGTGGATTTAACCAAAATGTACTTTTCCTATCTCTCACTGTGGCAAAGAAACTATTTCTACCTGATCTATGGAGTTACTAAGTTCTATCTAATTGTTGGGGTGTCTGAAGATTGGTGAAGATTTCTGCAGAGACTCTTGCCTCATTGGAAAGGTAGCAATTTAATTTTTTTTGAAGCTCTATCTTTTCTTTTTTTTTTGCACACATTGACACATTTTATTCTTAAAAGGAAAACATTTTAATTGCTGCCGTTTTTCAGGGAGATAGTAATCTACCTAGTGTCACACAACGCAATGTTGGAGATAAAACAAAATTCGGGTTTGACCAATTCCAAAGCCCACATTTTGGAACTTCCTGGTGGTCCATTGGTTAAGATGGTGGTTCCACTGCAGGGGGCACAGGTTCAATCCATGGTTGGGGAACTAGAATACCACATGCTGTGTGGTGTGGCCAATATATAAAAACAAAAATACTAAAAAACAAAGCCACATCCTTTTACATCCTGCCTTCTAGTCAGTTATCTACTTTCCACCTTCCAAGCATAGGCTTGAAACCTTATCTTTATGTGATTATTAGATGGAAAACTCTTGAATCCCACTGTATTCAGGAAATATTTTGTACTGTTTGATAGCTATCTATGGGTTCCTTCCCATGAAATCTATTTTCAGTTCACATTCAAGTCAGAGAGCTATTCCTCCCAATTGTTATGGTGGACATATTGCTGGTCTAACTCTGAAACAGCTTGCTAGAATTCAGAATGCTGAGATCAGAGAGAGAAAGCTGCAGGACTAGGCACAGAGAAAAAACTGCCATTCCTGTGTTCTAAAGTAGTTGGAAGCACGAATTTTAAAGATTCTATTGGAAGGAGCTGTTCCACTTAACATTATTGTTAATTGTATGTTAGACTTCAAAATAAGTGAATGAGTAGAGACTTGAGAATTTTTCATGTGCCATGATGGAAACATAAAAACCTTTTCAATCCCAGCTGTTGCAGAGTAAAACCATGGAAATGAGGGAAACTGGGAAGAGGATTGAAACCATAACGCAAGAAGAAAATAAACCTGGGTGAACAGACCAGAACAAAGACATCTTCTCTTAGCTTTCTGGGCTAAGAGATTTCCTCCGATTCCTTTTTTTTTTTTTTTAATTTATTTATTTATTTTGGCTACACCAGGTTTTAGTTGCGGCATGTGGGTTCTTTAGTTATGGCGCATGAACTCTTAGTTGCGGAGTCTTAGTCACTGGACCATCAGGGAAGTCCCTCCTCCAGTTTTTTAGTGAAGGAAGAATTAGAAATTGATAGGAGAACCTCAGGGGCTTCTCAGGTGGCGCTAGTGGTAAAGAATACGTCTGCCAATGCAGGAGACTTAGACACAGTTTTGATCCCTGGGTCAGGAAGATCCCCTGGGAGAGGGCACAGCAACCCACTCCAGTATTCTTGCCTGGAGAATCCCATGGACAGAGGAGCGACAGGCTACCGTCCACAGTGTCGTGCAGTGCTGGACATAACTGAAGCGACTTAGCACACACCCCAGGAGAAACGCAGTGTAGATGTTGGTGATGTCTGATCATACTTCAAATAAGTGAGCTTCAGTATCACATGCCTCTCCTTCTGCATGGTGGACTCAGCCTTTCTCCCAAGTTATTTATGTGGCATTTATAAATCATAAGTCTATGATCCAAATTAAAGCAGACAAACCTATTCTGAACAGATTCTGTCTTGTTCTAGATGAGTATAGGTTTTCCTTGGCAATCAGCAACTCTAACTTTAAAAAGTTTTCCTTCCTATTGTAGTCTGAACATATTTGTACCCCTACAATTCATGCTGAAATCCTAATCTCCAGAGGTGGTGGTTTGTACAGATGTCTTTGGGGGGTGCTTCAGTGAAACTCTCATGGTTGGAAATGGTGTCTTATAAAAGAGACTTCAGAGAGAGCCCTACCGCCTTCTGCTATGTGAGGACACAGTGAGAGTGTGTGACCCAGGCAAGGATCCCTACCTACCCATGCTTGGACTTCCAGCCTCTAGAACTATGAGCAATCAATTTCTGTTGTTTATAAGCTACCTAGTCTCTGATGATTTTTCACAGCACCCAGACTGAGATACTTCCCTTAGGACTTGAATTATTGGAGATTCTAAGCATCAGCCTTCAGGAGGGAAACTCATAAATGTGCATTCTCAATGCTTGTTCTCTGCAACATTGTGAAGTGGGCTTTGTGTGTTTGCTTGCTAGGCCTCCGCATTCTCTTTCTCCAGGAATCTCTTTGACTTCAACCTTACCTTTCTGAGGATCCCAGTTCTTGAGCTACTTTTTCCTCTGTGCTGGCTTTTGACTATTATTTTCCTCCAAAAGCATAGCTGTGTATGTTGTAGTGTCTCAGAAATAGGATTAATCTCTTTAGGATTTTTGCAAAGATATTCATGAATTTAGAATAACATTTCTTCTGAAAAACATCTTCACTTTAACTGAGGCCTTCTATGCCCTAACCCATGGGTTAGACATAATTAAGCCAATGCTTTCATTTCTCAATCCTGATGAAAGATCTAAGGCTCAGAGAAGTTGTTAACTTGTCCTGTTCCTCCTCAGAAGGAATATCCTACCAGCCAAAATTTTAAGTTTCTTGTCCCATCATTGAGATATATTTTTCTAGGAGGAAAAAAGGACTAGATATTTTTCTGAACTTCCTGTATTTTCATAGAGATTGTCAGTGAATTTATTCTGGTTTGTATTGTAGCACTAAAACTTGGTTTGCAATGTATTGTGAGGATTAAAAGGAAACAAGACTGGAACACTTCAGTTAAATATATTAAGTTTTGTTGCTGTTCCATGTTCATTACTTATCTAGAGGTTCTGTGAGATACACAGATTAAATATAAGAAGAAAATGGGAAAAGAAACAAACCAACATCTTCCGAAAGCTTACCTATTTCACGGGCTTATACACACAGTTTCACTTAATTCTCAGTCAATATTTTAGTTGAGTATTATCTACATTTTATAGAAGAGGAAATTAAGGCTCATGTACTATTTTGTTCACGGCCACATGGATTGTAGAAGTAGGATTTAAGCTTGGTTTTTGCTGTCTCTAAAGTTCATACTCTTTCCATTAATCCATGAAAACCTCTAACTTACACAAACTTAAAATTCAGATGGGGAGTATTTCTGACATTAAAAAGGAAATAACATATATTATGAAGCAATATATATTAAATGTCTACAAAATGAGGGATCAGTTATAATGAGATAAGATTGGATAAGTAAACCGGAGTTGATTTCACAAATAAAACTCTTCTAGTTCCCTCTTAGGGAACTAGAAAGAGCATCTCTCAGATTCTTACAATGAAAAAAAAATTACACAAATTGGAAATTCATGACTTAAAAAAAAAATCTATTAGAGAACTTGTCATAGGGTAACCACCTGGCCCAGCATCTGAGGAGAGAGAGACCATGACAGGGAGAAGCCAGACATGCGCATTGGCTTACTTGATATAGACACAGGTGGACACAGGCTAGAATAGCTCCACTACGGGAACAGAGAATTGGTGGAGGCCAAGGATGTGCAGGTGAGAGAGTTCTGAGCCCTAGTGGACACAGAAATTGGGTGAACCTACGGTCTTTTCCCTGGTAGTTCAGCTGGTAAAGAATCCGCCTGCAATGCAGGAGACCCTGGTTCCATTCCTGAGTCAGGAAGATCCCCTGGAGAAGGATAGGTTACCCACTCCAGTATTCTTGGATTTCCCTAGTGGCTCAGATAGTAAGAAGTCCACCTGCATTGCGGGAGACCTGGGTTCGGCCCCTGGGTTGGGAAGATCCCCTGGAGGAGGGCATGGGCACCCACTCCAGTGCTCTTGCCTGGAGAATCCCCATGCACAGAGGAGCCTGGCTGGCTACAGTCCATGAAGTTGCAAAGAGTTGGACACGACTGAGCGACTACGTACAGCACAGTCTGTTCAGGATTTTTCTCCACAAACCTACTGAACACTTGCAGAAAAGATTGGAAATAATCCTAAGAAAGTGTCCAAATATGGAGAGGGAACTGGGAGCTGGTGAAGGATGAGAGATGAACGATGAAGGATGAAGGAGCTGCTGAAGGATGGCCCAAAGATTCCACCTGACCCCTCTCACCATATTTTCCCATGGAATGAAAACTTAATCTGTAGAGGAAAGGGGAACAAACAGAGGGGCTTAAAGTACACTAAGGAAAACCCACTGCAGCTGGGGGAAAGGAAAAAAATACCATGCCATTGGGGGAGGGGCAGAAATAAGAGAGATGATGGGCCTGTAACTATGTCAGGGGAGGAGCAGAAGTACGGACATGACCATATCTTTCTTTGAGAAGCTACTTTGCTGAGAGTAACTACAAGCTATGACACCCCAGTAACAATGAGCATACACCTAATGCTAATGCTCAGACGCCATTCTTCAATGAGAGAAATCAGAGTCCCTTAGAAAGGTGGTCCATTCCAGGGCAGAAGCAAGGAAGTACAGGATGATCCTGGAGCATTTTGAGGTGTCAAAAAGCAAAGAAGTGAGAAAAAAGTTAGTTTCGTTTCAAAAGGGCACCAGAGCCCAAAGAGCTCCTGTTGGCCAAATTTGCAGTAACTTTAAAAAGTATTTATGTATATTTGGCTGTGCTGGGTCTTCGCTGCTCTGTAGGCGTTTCTCTAGTTGTGGTGAGTGGGGCTACTCTTTGTTGCAGTGCGCAGACTTCTCATTGCGGTGGCTCCCCTTGCTGTAGAGCACAGGCCTTAGGACTTCCAGGCTTCAGTAGCTGCGCGAGTGGGCTCAGTAGTTGCGGTTCCCAGGCTCTAGAGCATAGGCTCAATTGTTGCGGTGCACGGGCTCAGTTGCTCTGTGGCACGCGGGATCTTCCTGCCTCAGGAATCAAACTGGCATCTCCTGCCTTAGCAGGTGGATTCTTTACTACTGAGCTATCAGGGAAGCCCCATATTTGTAATAATTTGAGAAATGAAATAAATAACGATAGTATTGGATTATAACCCAAAGAATGAAGTAAATATCCATGAGTCTATACTGATACAAATAACTGAATAAGTATATAAAGGGAGAAGGGATAAATTGTCCTTTTAGAACAATTTGAAATAATAAATGTTGAAGGATTAAGGGAAGTAGAAAAATCACCATTAGACACCAAAAAATCAGTAAAAATTGTTTCAGTCAAGTTTCACTGATGGATAGTAAAAATCAGTGAATGAATGTTTAAGGAGAAACAGAATATTTATTGCATCTCAAAGTATCTTCCTCTAAATGTTTATTACTTTAAAGGGAAAGATAGTAATTTTAGAGTGCAGAAATCTGGAAAATCCATCTTAGCCAAGTGATCTCCAGTAATTTTTACCAATATCATGCAGTCCCTGATATGATTCACTGAAAGGAGCCCCTTTTCTCAAGTGGTATTCTTCCAAATAGAGCATGACCTCAATCTAATCATACTGTATATCTTAGCATCTCTGTCTACGTAAAACGGATGTCTAAGCCTCTCACAAGCTATTTGAAGATAAGGATGTCAAGGGTTTTTGTTGTTTTCAGTGCTTCTAAAAAGGACATAAAATGAAATATAGGCAAAGCTTTAGAAGGAAAAACGTACCATCCATTGCTAATATAATGCTAGTTTTTGAATATGACATGCAGTTCTGAGCGTCCTTGCTCCCAAGATAGAAGAGAATCACAAGGAATAAACACCAAACTTCATGAGGCCAAAATTTCTAACCAATATTTTTTCTTTTGCACTACTCTAACCATTTTTTTTGAAAGAGGGGAAAAAGGCACCTATAATTCCACTCCTAACCCCTCTTTGAATGTTCATTCTTGCCCTGTTTATATATTTTATACATCTGCAATCACAGCGTAGATGTCATTTTGTGTTGTTTTACTCACTTATATTGTAAACATTTTCCATATTTCTACAGTCTTCAGAGTAATTATTTTAATATTTGTATAATGCTCTGTCATGTAAAAATGTCATAATTTACTCATACATTTCCCTATTGTAGGCACTTAATGTCTCTTGATAATAAGTACTGGAAGATTTTTTTAATGTAGGGGTCCCCAAAAGAGACATGGGGCAATGAAAGAGATAATGTCACTAATACATGTTTATACAATACAGAAAATAATTTCATGTAAACATTGCACATAATCATTCTCCATCAGAGGTAAGGACAGGGTCTGAAGATGTAAACCAATGAAGTAAATTTACCAGTGGTTCAACTATTGCAGGATGGATTTGACGGAATTGTATATTTCTGTTCGCCTTTCAGTGTTTAATACTCAGTCTTTCACGTAACTGGTGCTGAGTACTTGCATTGATGTAGAGATATACTCCCATCCTCATTATTCCACCTCTGTGTCTATCTACACTTTGGAGGAAAATCTACCTCAAAATGACCAAAATGGGTGGGATGGGAGAGGAGGGAGCTCCCAGAGTGAGGGGATATATGTATGCATATAGCTGAGTCACTTCACCATACAGCAGAAAAATACTCCAATAGCAGTAAAAAATGTATTATTTCTAAGCTTTAACAATAGAGTTGTATGGTGGTAAGAAGCAAAGTACTTATATGCAATAAAGGAAATATGAAAGTGCCTTTGGTTGTAGAGAAGAGGGAAACAAAAACAATCTCAGAGCTATAGCCACAAAGAATAAAGATACTTTTTGTTGTGGAGCAAGTAATACTTTAAGAATCCATGCTTTTCCAGTCCTTCTCTCAAAACTAGATGAAAAATAAGCAAGCTTTTCAATATTTTCAAGTTGTTTATGGGGATAATTAGAAATTATTTTAATCTGTTGGGATATGAGAAACTCAAGTCTAGCAAAAAAAATCTTTGTAAAGAAATCAAGCTTTCTAAAGGGCCAGGTGTCTGCTCATTTATATAAAACTACATGTTTTAAACTCTGAGTTCATCAAGGAGTTTTTAATCTTCACTGATATGTTTTCCTTTTAAGTATCTTTCCCCTTTCTTTTTGATTATGTTCTTCATGGTTGGAGTGGTGATTAAAATTTTTTTTAACAATATTCCAGTTTGGTAAATATTTTCACTTTTTGGTGTTCTAGCCATGAAATTATATTTTCCCCTTCTTTGAAAGTTTGTTTTGCTAAGTCCTAGAATTCACCTGTGAGTCAACTCAAAATTTACATTTCTTTAATATATCCCCAAATGATATGATAATGTCTTGGGCATTCTGTAGTTTCAGTACTATATGTTTGGTATAAAACTGGTATGAATTCTTTCCATTTATCCTTCTTGTGGGTATGTGAGTTGTTCCATTGAATTATTGATCTTTCATCAACTCTGAAAACTTATCAGCTATTATGCCTTCAAATATTGCTTCTTTATTATTATTTATGTTCTCTCCTTCTGGAACTCTGAGTAAATACGCATAGAGCTTTATTTATTTATTTACTTTTGGCTGCACTGGGTCTTCATTGCTTTGCCCAGTCTTTCTCTAATTGCAGTGGCTTCTCTTGTTGCAGAGCACAGGCCCTAGGTGTGCCGGCTTCCTTAGTCACATGCAGGCTCCTCAGTAGGTGCAGCCTGGGGGCTCTAGGGTGCATGAGCTTCAGTAGTTTTGGCATACAGTAGTCGAGCCTCCTGGGCCCCAGTCGCTCAGTATGTCTGACTCTTTGCGACCCCATGAACTACAGCACTGCCAGGCCTCCCTGTCCATCACCAACTGCCAGAGTCTACCCAAACCCATGTCCATTGAGTCAGTGATGCCATCCAACCATCTCATCCTCTGTCGTCCCCTTCTCCNTATCACCAACTGCCAGAGTCTACCCAAACCCATGTCCATTGAGTCAGTGATGCCATCCAACCATCTCATCCTCTGTTGTCCCCTTCTCCTCCTACCCTCAATCTTTCCCAGCATCAGGGTCTTTTCAAATGAGTCAGCTCTTTGCAGCAGATGGCCAAAGGATTGGAGTTTCAGCTTCAATATCAGTCCTTCCAATGAACACTCAGAACTGCTCTCCTTTAGGATAGACTGGTTGGATCTCCTCGCAGTTCAAGGGACTCTCAAGAGTCTTCTCCAACACCACAGTTCAAAAGCATCAATTTTTTGGTGCTCAGCTTTCTTTATAGTCCAACTCTCACATCCATACATGACTATTGGAAAAACCATAGCCTTGACTAGACAAACATTTGTTGACAAAGTAATGTCTCTGCTTTTTAATATGCTGGCTAGGTTGGTCATAACTTTCCTTCCAAGGAGTAAGCGTCTTAATTTTCATGGCTGCAATCACCATCTGCAGTGATTTTGGAGCCCCCCAAAATAAAGTCTGACACTGTTTCCACTGTTTCCTCATCTATTTGCCATGTAGTGATGGGACCGGATGCCATGATCTTAGTTTTCTGAATGTTGAGCCTTAAGCTAACTTTTTCACTCTCCTCTTTCACCTTCATCAAGAGGCTCTTTAGTTCTTCTTCACTTTCTGCCATAAGGGTGGCGTCATCTGCATATCTGAGGTTATTGATATTTCTCCCAGCAATCTTG
>SJYQ01002601.1:196326-265805 GCA_006410935.1 Redunca redunca | reverse complement strand
CTCTTTGTGGGAAACCTATATTTTAAAACTAGATTTTTGTCATGATTTCTAAAAATACAAATCATTAAATTCCTATTCTATTACAAATCTTTTAACTACTTTCTATATCTTACTTTCAATTTTCTTTTGTTTTAGCCATTAAAAAATTGAATGTCTTTATGCATTAAATACTGTGTCAGGTATTCTTTAATGAGCTTTTAACAACACTGTCCACACTTGATGCTTTCACTGTACTTTAAATTACTTATCTTTGGGATCTACCCCTAATGATCAAGGGATTTCATAATAGCAAGGCTCTTGTTTAAATAAAAATGTCTCAAAGTAACAATAACTCTGACTTATGTAGTGTTTCTGTAAGTTGTGCCAGGTACTATTCTAAGTGGTTTATACATACTGACTCATCCTCAACACAGCATATGGCAGATGGAGAAAGAAAGGTACAGGGAAGGTAGTGGCTGTCCAAGGCATGTGGTGAATTAGGGTAAGCTGGATTTGAAACAAGGCAGGCATCCTCAGGACTCTGCCCTCAACCATTCATCACATAGTAATGAAAGCAAGTAATTGAAAGCATTAAAATCAGTTCATGATGTTTCCAGATTGTCAAAGGATAAATCTTGTAGAATCCAGTTTATCATTATAGCACCAATAAATCATTCATCCATTGAACGAATGTTTATTGAGCTCCCGCTGTGTGCTTGTTGCTGTGTGAGGCATGTGTGCGTGTTGAACCCGTGTCTCTTATGTCTCCTGCATTGGCAGGTGGGTTCTTTACCACTAGCACCACTTGGGAAGCCCTGTGTGAGTCATAGATGGTGTAAATGGATAGAATCCTTGATTTCATGGAAGACTCAGCCTGTTTAGGGACACTGACTTTTAAGTAAGTTGTTGCAGCCTGATGTGTGATAAGACAAGGATGTTTCCGGGGATGGAGGACTTAGCCATGTCTATGCATCAGGAGGGCGTCTTTGAGGAGGTAACATTCCCACTGAAACTTGAAGGATGAGTTACAAGTAAGTCAAAGTGAGTCTCTCAGTTGTGTCTGACTCTTTGCGACCCCATGGACTATATAGTCCATGGGATTCTCCAGGCCAGAATGCTGGAGTGGATAGCCTCTCCCTTTCCCAGGGCGTCTTCCCAACCCAGGGGTTGAACCCAAGTCTCCCACATTCTTTACCAGTTGAGCCACCAGGGAAGTAAATCAAGCAAGAGGCAATAGCAACAGTATTTACAGGCGAAGGCAGCAAGCATTGGGAATGGTTATAAGCCGGAGAGAACCATCTGGAGCCAGCAGACAAGGCTCTGTGTGGAGAAACAGGAGAAGTGAGGTTGAAGAGCAGAGCAAGCCCGCTCATGGGCAGCTCTGAAGCCATCAGTGAGTTTCCTCTTTATCTCAGACTCAAAAGGAATTCCCATGGAAGTGTTAACATGTGGGGAGTGACCTGTTTAATTTGCATCAGAGAAAGAATGTTCTGGCTAACATGGAGAGTAGATAGAAAGCCTGTGTGTGTGAGGGGCACATCTCTAGTCAGAGAAGCCAGTTAGGAGGCTGTAGTCTAGTAACAGTGGGGGTCAGGTCTAGAGCATTAGTGGACATGTAGAGAATTGGAGGAGTTTCCCTGGTGACACAGATGGTAAAGAATCTGCCTGCAATGTGGGAGACCTGGGTTCGATCCCTGGGTCAGAAATATCCTCTGGAGAAAGGAATGGCTACCCACTCTGTTATTCTTGCCTGGAGAATTCCATGGACAGAGGAGTCTGGCAGGCTAGAGTCTATGAGGTTATAAAGAGTTGGACATGAATGAGTGCCTTTCACTTTCACACTTTCACTCAGAGAATTGGAAAGATTTAAGAGATACATAGAAGGAAAAATTGGTAGGACTTAACAAATGACTGGGTGTGAGAATGAGGAGTTGAGGGTCAGATGTTTCTGGCTCTGGCCAAGAAGATGATGCTCATGCCATTTCCAGAGATAAAGAACCATGTCTTCATAGGGTGTGTGCATAAGCTACGGAGGAGAGGTGAAGAAAATTGCATTCTCTCCATGTGCTGAGTGTTGGGTGCCTCAGACATCTGAATGTAGATGCTAAGAGCCTACATCAGTGCACAAGTGCACAGTAGGTGCTTAATAAATATTACTGAGTTGAATGAATGTATGGGTGGCAGTGGGGTGTATGCATTTGGAGCTCAAAATCAGGCTTGCAGAGCGAGAGATAAAATTTCTAAAATAACAGCATATATGTGGCAACCAGAGCCAAGATAGTACTGAGATGTGGGAGTGTGACAAGTGAGAAGAGCAGAAGGCTTGGGACTGAGGCTTGGGCAGTGCAAGCACTAGGCTGAGGAAGAGGAGGCTGTGAAGAAGTAGCCAGCAAGAGAGCAGGAATATCACGGGAATGCTGTGCCACGAAAGCAGAGGGAATGGGCTCTTTTCAGAGGTTAGAGTGTCAAATGCCTCCAGCAGATCAAGCAGCATAAAGACTGAAAAACATCTCTTAGATTTAGAATAAGAAAGTCACTGATGACCTAGTAGCATCAGAGAGTGATGAAGGCTGAAGCCAGATGGGAGTGGTTGAGAAAATGAAGACAGAAAATATGGACACCTTGTAAGAGAATATTGGCTTGAATGGAAGAAGAGATAACAAGATCAATAAAAATGTTACAACACTTTCATCTTCTTTTCCCCTTTCCCTTCTTGAATAATTCACTTTTAAAGCTATTGGGTGGGGGTAAAGCAAGAGAGCTATTCACATGAGAGGGTGGCTGGTGGGGGATGCTGGAGCCCAAGCAGGTTGAGGTGTGCGCACTTGTGGGGAGTGGGGGTGGAGATGCCTCATTTGTGATGTCCTAAGTTTTCCAGTAGTCACGTATGGATGTGAGAGTTGGACCATAAAGAAGGCTGAGTGCCGAAGAATTGATGCTTTCAAATTATGGTGCTAGTGAAGATAGCAAGGAGATCAAACCAGTCAATCCTAAAGGAAATCAACCCTGAATATTCATTGGAAAGGACTAATGCTGAAGCTGAAGCTCCAATACTTTGGCCACCTGATGTGAAGAGATGACTCACTGGAAAGATTGAAGGAGAAAGGAGAAGACAGGAGAAAGGAGAAAGGATGAGATGGCTAGATAGCATCACTGACTCAAAGGACATGAATTTGAATAAAACCCAGGAGATAGTGAAGGACAGGGAAGCCTGGCATGCTGCAGTCCATGGGGTCACAAAGAGCCAGACACAACTTGGGACTGAACAACAACAAAGCCCAAAGAGAAGAGAGGGCTGAACAGGATGAGTTTGCCGAGGAGTGGGCTTCATGGGCTATTGGAACCTGAGCAAGGCAAGTGGGCATCTTAGTCTGGATTCTCCAGAAAAATGGAATCAACAGGAGATAGAGAAGTAGAGTCGCTGAGAGATATTTACTATAAGGAATTGGCTCATGTGATTAGGAAGCTAAGTCCAAGACATGCAGTCAGCAAGCTGGAGACCCAGAAGAGCCAACTGGTATAAGTTTCAGTCCAAGTGCGAATGCAAATCCGGAAGTCCAATGTGCCAGCTCAAAGACAGGGAGGCAGAAAGCAAGAATTGTTTTGCTTAGCCTTTGATTTCATTCAGGCCTTTGACAACCTGGGTGAAGTCCACCCACATGGAGGAGGGCAATCTGCTTTACTTAGTGAATGAATTCAGTGTTAATCTCATCCAGAAACTCCCTCACAGACACACCCAGAAATAATGTTTAAACAAGTATCTGGACACCCCAGGGCCCAGTCAAATTCATACATTAAATCAACACCATAGTTGATATATCCTCATATATGAGAATATGTCGTTATATGTCAATAGATGAGGAATTTGAGAGTCCAAGTCAGGTGAGGAGTGTGACTATGTGAGGGGTTGGGGAGTGAAGGCCTAATGTTAGGTGCTAGAACCCACGTGAGGTAAGAAGGGCATCTATGAAGTGGGGAGTCTGGTGTATCACAGCATGGCAAGGTGAGCCTGCTGTCCACTGAGAAGTGACTTATGAGGGATCAGGGCCCAAGCAGGAGAAGCGGAGTGCTGACCCCGGGAAAGGCTCAGCATGTGGTATAGGAACACAGTGACGTGGCATATGAGGAGGGTGTCATAGACAGGAGAAGGTGGCTGTGGTGCTGGTTTATTGGCTGCACTCAGGAAAGTCGATCGAATGTGTAACATCTCAAACTGGGCTTCCCACCGTGTGGACATGCTCTTCAGACTGATTTGGCCTCTGATGTTGTACACAGGCCAGCCGTCTGTGCAGACAGCTCTCTTGCTTTGCCCCACCCAATGGTTTTAGGGCTGAGCTATTAGGAAGGAAAAGGGAAAAGGAAAAGGAAAAAGAAAAAGAAAAGGAAAAGAAAGAATTGTGTTTTTTTTAATCAATCTTATTTTTTGTTAACTCTTCACAACCAATATCCTCCTACGAGCTGTCCATATTTGATGTAAATATGTGTATACGTGTGTTGTTGTTGTTTTTGTTTAGTAGCTAGGTCATGTCCAGCTCTTTGTGACCCCATGGACTGTAGCACAGTAGGCTCCTCTTTGCATGGAATTTTCCAGGCAAGAATATTGGAGAGGGTTGCCATTTCCTACTCAAAAGGTGCTGGTGCTCAGGCATGTCCAATTCTTTGTGGCCCCGTGGATTATAGCCTGCTAGGCTACTATTTGCATGGGATTTTCCAGGCAAGAACACTGGAGTGGGGTGCCGTTTCCTACTCCAGCAGATCTTTCCTACTCAGGGGTCAAACCTGCGTCTCTTGAATGTCCTAGGTTGGCAGCTGTGTTCTTTACCACTGGTGCCGTACAGGGATTCATTCCCTAGCTCTCTCCAGGGGAAAGGTCTTGGAGCAGCAACCGCCACCAGAGCAAGGGGAACATCCAGCGTCTGCACCTTGGTCTCTAATACTAGGAACCTGGAAGTGTGGCAGGCTTGGCAGAGAAATCACTTTTAGAATGGTAGAATCTACAGGTAGAAGTTCTGCACGCAGAAAGCAGAGACCAGTAAAAGGGAAAAGGCTGAGGAGCAAAAGAGTAGGAGGTGGGGAATTACACTTACAAGTCCTCTGAATGCTTTTATGGGGAGACTGGTTTTAAGTTTATGACTGGTTGGCAACCCTTGAAACAGATGAAGGCCATATTTAGGTAGTGGAATAGAGTGGTTAAGAACTTGGGCCATGAAGTCAGGATGCCTGATTTTCTGTTCTGGTTCTGTTATGTTTAGACATGATATTGAGAAAGTAACTCAATTTCTCTGCCCCAATTCTTTATATTTAAAGTGAGGGATCATAAAAATACCACTCATCAAACGATTAAATGAATCAACACCCATAGGAACCCTAGAAAGTGCCTGACTCATGGTAGCAATGAATGTTGGCTATTATTTTTTAATGGGCTAATCTATTAATCCAACCAGCCCATCCTAAAGGAGATCAGTCCTGGGTGTTCATTGGAAGGACTGATGCTGAAGCTGAAACTCCAATACTTTGGCCACCTCATGGAAAGAGTTGACTCATTGGAAAAGACCCTGATGCTGGGAGGGATTTGGGGCAGAAGGAGAAGGGGACGACAGAGGATGAGATGGCTGTATGGCATCACCAACTCAATGCACATGAGTTTGGGTAAACTCCAGGAGTTGGTAATGGACAGGGAGGCCTGGTGTGCTATGATTCGTGGGGTTGCAAAGAGTTGGACACAACTGAGTGACTGAACTGAACTGAACTGAATCTATTAATAGAGGGGTCTGAAAAGCTTTTTCAGTAGTTAAAGTGAGAGACAATGAGCACTTGAACCAAGATGGGGACTAAATTGTTGTGTTAAGAAGGGGCTAAATTTGAGATGTATGAGGAGCTGAACATGGGGAGACTTGGTAATTGGATTGGAGTAAGGGAGCAGTTTTGTAGAACCTGATGGATGGAATTGCCACTCATTAAAATGGGAGATGGTGAGCTGAAGAACTTAAATTCAATTTGATGTGTTAAGACTCAAGTGTAAAGGTAGAGATGCCCCACAAATCGTTGTGTATCTGAGTCTGAATTCTGGAGAGAAGTAATGAGCTATGGCCTATAGCTAAACCATGAGACTAGATGTGGGCACTGGGCCAAAAGTAGAGCTGAAGATTTGAGGTATGTGAGATCAGTTTGGCACAGATTCTGTAAAAAAGAAAACTCAAAAATAAACAAAAAAGCCATGTAGGGGACAGTTGTGGGTTAGGATGAGTTAGAAGTCCAATTCATGCCAAGGGACAGATGGTGTTCCAATTCTGATGATGGTAAGGTAGCCTGAGAGTGAAAAAGAATGTACATAGTGAGAGAGTTTAGGAAAGTTAGATACAATTTTCATCAGCTTATCCCAAACACTAAGGCTTTATAATTGATTATGTTCACACATGATGGCCATAATGGTTTTCATTGACTCATTTTGCCCAGAGCTAGACAGAAAGTCAGGCTGGGCAGACCCATTGTTGCAATCAATATGGCTAATGTTTGATCCCATCTTTGGTTGATAGTTATGCCTCAAAAGTCCTGGCCAGGCACCCCTACGTGGCACTGTGCCTTTCTAGCAGATGGGAATGAGGGTAGTTATTCAATGACTTGGTATATGCATCAATTTTAATGATTAAAACAGGATTTTTCTGTGCAGAGTGTCTAGGCATGAGG
This sequence comes from Redunca redunca, assembly GCA_006410935.1. Taxonomy (NCBI): domain Eukaryota; kingdom Metazoa; phylum Chordata; class Mammalia; order Artiodactyla; family Bovidae; genus Redunca; species Redunca redunca. Next base: position 259,139 of record SJYQ01002601.1, on the reverse strand, counting down.
TTGAAAGGATAAAATGCCATTATATCTGCAGCATGGAAATGGATTAGTGCTGAAAACTTAACAATTGCTTATGCAAGTTAAAAGTTTGTTAAATTTCACTCTGGGTTTGTGTTCATCTGGGAACTTATGATAATGAATCCTTTTGGTCCCAATTTGGCTCTCTCGAGTAAGAATACTTACAAATCCATTTAATAACCCAGACTGACTTTTATCTCTGAACTGTTGAATCAGGTGCAAAAAAGTGGAATGTAGATCTTTGTGTGTGCCTTTCATCACACTGCTTTTGCAGAAGACAGCATAATTTTGGAGCTGTTCTAAATGTAAGGAAGATCTAATGTACAGCATAGTGACTAATAAAACTGTATTGTAAAACTGAAATTTGCTAAAAGGGTAAATCTTAAGTATTCTCATGTCATACCAAAATAATGGTAATTGTGAATGATGCATGTGTTAATTAACTTGATTTTGGTAATCATTTCACAATATATACATGCAGTAAAGATCACATTGTATACCTTAAACATATACAATTTTGTCAAGTATACCTCAATAAAGCTTGAAAATAAAATACAGGTAAGGGGAAATACAAAATTAAAGAAAATGTATCAAGGATTTCACTATATAAAACATTTTAAAGCTTAAAATATATAAACAGTAATAAAAATTTTCCTGCAGAGTGAGAATGCTATGGCTATGTTTACACATTTAAGGTAAAAATAAGAATTCAAGAAAATTCGCAGATAATTACAGGAAAAGGAATTTTACTCAATTACAGTGATTTTTGGTTAAAATTCCTTTATGCATAAGGTTTTCAATGCTTTATTTTGCTTTCAGTATAGTATACTACCATATATGCATATGTATATATATAATATATATAACTATATGCATGCATGCTGAGTTGCTTCAGTTGTGTCCAACTTTTTGTGACCCTATGGACTGTAGCCTGCCAGGCCCCTCTGTCCGTGGGATTCTCCAGCAAGAATACTGGAGTAGACCGCCATGCCCTCCTCCAGGGGAGCTTCCTGACCCCAGGGATTGAACCTGCATCTCTTATGTCTCCTACATTGACAGGCAGATTCTTTGCCACTAGCACCATCTAGGAAGCCCAGGTATATAGTTCTAATGATATGTGTGGTAGTGTATTTCAGTTTTCTATTACCCTGTAACAAATGACTCCGTAACTTAGGCCTTGACATAATTGTGTTTTTGCTCATGACTCTGTGGGTCAGTAAGGACTCTGCTTGGTGGTTCATCTCTGCTGCGTGTGTTGTTTGGCAGGGTGGTTGGGGGCTAGAGTATTCACTTCCAAGGTGGCATCGTCTCTCATGTCTGGTGCTCCTTAGCTCTCCTCTCTCATTCTCAGCTTCCTTCTCTCTCTTTCATTACGTGGTGAAATTATAGGCTTCAGAGCCTTTCCATGTGACTTGGACTTCTCACAGCATGGTGATGTCACTGTAGTCTCCTGGTTTAAAGAAGCAGGAAACAAAAAAATTCCTACTTAAGGGTGACACCCACGCCTGGCACAGCATCACATCTGTGTTCTTTGTTTGAGGCAGATATAAGGCCTAGTGGATATAAGGCAACTGAGAAATAAATTCCACTGTCTTGTGGGAATGTGACGAGAAAGGAGCGTGCATAGGTGATATTGCTGCTGTCATCTTTAAAATATGCAGTAGGCCACAGAGCAGAGCCAGGGAGATGCTGCAAGGATCTAGTGCTGCTCCTAAAGTGTGAGCCACAGACCACCTGTGTTAGAATCGCCTGGAGGGGCGGTGATTTCATATGCAGCGATCTGAGCCTCATTCCAGACTTTCCAGATCAGAATCAGAATCTCTGTGAGTGGGATTCTGTGGCTTCACCAAGCCCCACAGGTGACAATTACATGCACTAAGGCACTGGAGAGTATTTCTGAGCCTGCCTCTGGAGACTGAAAGACCTGGCTGTAATGTGCCTGCCATCAGCTAGTGTGTGGCCTTAAAAGTGCCTTCACTGTCTTAGGGACAGTTTCCTCATCTGAAAATTGTGCCAAGAGATAGTACCTGCTTCCTGTGTTGTTTGTGAGAACAAAATACACACCACAGAGTCTGGAACATTGCCAGTACATTACTAATGAATCTTTAGTGAGTTAGTGGGTTTCATTCTCCAAACAGATGATTCTTCTTTAGTGTATGGTGAGGTTTTATCCACATGAATGACCTGGACCTGATGTGTGTACGCTTTCTCACTAGAAGCCAACAGATGAACAAGTATGGAATTTCCTGTCTGTTTGGAGTTGAACTGATTCATTTATAATAAAGAACTAAATTACTGAACTGTAAGAAGCACGCTAGTTGACAATAACCTTGAAATTGTTCGAAAATTGTTCAGTGAAATAAGTGGGTGCAATTTGGACAGTGAAACACTCTTGGAATTCCATAAATGGATGAATTTCAAATATGTGTTGACATAGTCCCTGCACACTCAAGGCCTGGTATTAACAGGATGCTAGGACTGAAGCATTTGGTGAGAGATAAAGGAGGGCTGATGTGACAATTAGCTAGATAAAGAAACCAAAAGCTCAATTTCATGTTTGTTGACAATTTGTTATAATAGAATTATAATTTAAAATATTAGGCATGGGAAATTATGAATAAGTTTTGAAAAACGTAATATGTTGTTGGAAAGCGTCATGCTTAGAATGTCAACTGAAGCCTCAGAAAAGGCTCAACATATTTGATTCTCTTCTAGATGTCAGCTGCAATAGATACAAGGCTGTAGCCTCTGAAAACTGGGCACTGTGTGTTCATGACAGGGAAAGAAGTATTCAGAAGAAGATGGAAAGCACCCAGGGTCTGTTTCCTGTCCCTGAAGAGCACCCGAGGTAAGGGTCTTCTTTAAAAGTCAACATACTTGAACTCTTGTCCTTAAATGTGTTTTGTATGACTCAGAACAAAATAAGAAAGTGGTCCTGGGAGAGGTCCATTTAGAATGATAGGCCGAAATTTCACACACCCTGTGAATTTCCTATGTGTTGTTGGTCCTTAAAAAGAAAAACAAAAAAACCTTAAACCTTCTTATTTATGCAGCACCTGTTCTTCTAAAGCACTTTAGGCTTTGTGGCTGATAGTGATCGATATATACCTATCTAACACTGGGATTTCTTTGGAAGGTATGTGCTAAAGCTGAAGCTCCAATACTTTGGCCACCTCATGCGAAGAGTTGATTCATTGGAAAAGACTCTGATGCTGGGAGGGATTGGGGGCAGGAGGAGAAGGGGATGACCGAGGATGAGATGGCTGGATGGCATCATGGACTCGATGGACGTGAGTCTGAGTGAACTCCGGGAGATGGTGATAAACAGGGAGGCCTGGTGTGCTGCGATTCATGGGGTCGCAAAGAGTCGGACACGACTGAGCGACTGAACTGAACTGAACAAATTTCAAAAGTATTCCTAATGTCTATTTCTTTATGGTCCATTATTTGTTAGTTCCTTCTGTTCCTTTTCTAATTTTCTGCAAGTGCTCCTTAGATTTGTTTATTAATCTTCTCTATCCATTTTGTTTTGACTCCACCCATCCAATTTATTCAATATTTGCCCTTGGAAGCAATGACAGTCCGACAACAACCAAAACAATGACGACAAAATCAGTTAATTTTGTTGAGCATTTGCAGTGTATCAAATGCTACAACTTCCTTTCTTCCTCTCCTTCCACCAGTGCTTCTCTTCCCATATAGACAACTATCTCTTTTTTTTTCAAACGAGGAAATTCATTAAAAAAAAAAAAGTTGATTTATTTTTGGCTGCACTGGGCCTTTGTTGCTGCACTGAGGTTTTCTCTAGTTGGGACAAGTGGGGGCTTCAAGTTGCTGTGCTCAGGCTTCTCACTGCGGTGGCTTCTCTTGTTGTGGAACACGACGCTAGGTGTTCAGGCTTTGATGATTGTGGCTCCTGGACTCTAGAGGCTCAGTAGTGGTGACACTTGGGCTTAGTTGCCCCGCAGCATGTGGAATCTTCCCAGAATAGGGATTGAACCCACGTCCCCTGCATTGGCTGGCGGATTCTTAACCACTGGATCAGCAGGGAAGTCCCAGACACTTTTGTCTTATACTTTTAACTGTGGAAGTAAATTTTCCTCCTTTTGTGATATATCGTATCCTCATCAGAGCTATGAACACAAGTCATGAATGTACTCTATTATTCTGCTTCATTATTAAAAATATAGGAGCAAGAAGCCATCTTGTAGCAAAGAACAAATATGCTTGCTCTGTACACATCTAATCCCAGGCATCATATCTGACAGTGTCACTACTTTATTGCTTATTTTATTGTTAATATCTTGTGGCCAGGAAAGGGAGAAGTTTTTCCTTTGGCGTTATTCCTGCAGAAACAGAGGACCAGAGGCATTAACTAGATAAAATGAAGCTCCTTTTACTTTGCTGAAGCTGAGATGAATGCTCCATGTGCCAGGAAAAGAGGAGGTCCAAGCAGTTACAAGATGAAGTGGCCTCAATGAGCACTTGAGCAAAGAGCTCCCTGATTGCCTGTCTGCCATCTCCTGGGCATCCTCAGCTGTCAAGAATTTGTGAGGAGAAACTGTGCAGGGAGATGCCCTTCCTTTGTGCCATGTGTCTGAGTGTGGTTGTTTTGATTCCTCCCCAGTCGGGCATAACCTGAGAATCATATTGAAGTGCAAATTGCAGAAGTGAGCAGAACGTTGATTCTCTCTGAGAGAGTCCATCCTTGATAATTCTTTCATGCCTAATATCTTTATGAAGTCAGTGTAGAACTTGGCCATCAAAGTGTATCCTAAAGAAATTTATTTAGATTTCTTCTGTGCAAGTACAAGTTATGAGACTAACAAGAGGTCTTTGTTTACCAAGGTTTTGAAAAATGAAACAGAGGAGGAAATATTCTCAATGATTTTGGATAACCGTAAAATTAAGCCTATCTAAGAAGCTGTATCTTCTGTATTGGTGCTTGAGAACCTCCCACTTCTCCACAAAACTTTGATCCTGGCTGTCAGGACAGGACATAAGCATGACTCAAGCAATTTGTATTTCAGGAAGACATATAAATTCATCTCTAAAGAGTCAGAAAATGGAAGGAAGCTGAAATGATGGTGGCTTGAATGAAACGAACAAGGAACGATGTGGGATGCCTCATAATAGAGTCTAGCTCAGGACTAACCACTGCCATAATTGATTTCTTTGGAGGCCTTTGAAAGAGCCTTCACTTCAGAGGGAAAGGGAGAAGGAAGGGAGACATAAATTAGCATAAATTACATCAGGTGTTTTCCGCCTGTTACCTTTACTCCAGTCAATGAAGCCAATAGTATTACTCAAAATTTGTAGTCAGTGAAGCACATTGTTGCTAAGTGGTAGAGACAGGATTTGAACTTGCCTCTCTTAAGTGTGTGCTTATTCCGTTGCTTGCTGCTTCCCTGAGAAACTATGTGCTTAGAATTTCTTCCTTAAATAATTGGAGCTATTAATAACATTGAGACAGGTAATTTTCTAGCTCCAATTTGAGCCTAGAGTAGTTCTCCCTATCCTTTTTATGTATGTGTGTGACCCAGTGTACCAGGCTTACTCATTATTAGATAAACATTTAAACTGCAGTATATCTTGCCTAATTTCACTAACCCAAATAAACTTGAACTTTTTTTCCCTATGTCTCAGATGATTATTCTACTATAGAACTTTCATATGTTTTAAAGGCATTATTGGAAGTGGTTATTTGTTGTGCTGTTGTTCTAGATATTTTGTTTCAGTGGAAATTCCCACCTAGTGGAAACTTGATGGCTCCATCATGTCCTGCAGAAACTGTCAGCTTGCCTAAGCAGCCTTCTGCTCTCATGTCAGCGTGGAGTTTCTACTCTTAAAGAGGGGTCATCTTCATTTTGGTCCATTCTGATTCATGATGTAACACCTCAAATAAAGGCGTGTGGCTATTCATTAGAATCTGTGCCAGCCCCTATCCATATCATGTGTTTACTTCATAATGATGCCCTATCACTTAAAATGGGATTTTGCATGAGTGCATCATAGAACTGCATTACCCTGTTGCAAACAGTGTATTTTCCTCCAGATTCATAGTTCCCCACCCTACCCCCCAACAAAAAAGACACAAGAAATGACATATTAGATGCCTTGGTACCTTGATTTCATTTTTGGCTTTGTCACAACTTGCATATAATTATAGATGGCAGAATATTAATTTCTTGACAGTTCTAATCTTACATGTGTAAGAAAGGGACTTACTAAGAAACCAGCACTGGTCATTCCTATTCCTTTCCTCTGCATGTTCTGAGAATGAATCAAAGGCCTGGGAGCTAATCTGCAAGGGTAATAAAACCTGGGCAGCTAAACCTGTTTGCCACATCTATGGAATCTGGACTCTCTGCAGCACCTGATTCTGGAGCTGTAGACGAGTTAATATTAAAAATATGGTGTGGTCTGTCAGCCTATGTTGTGATATACTGCTGCTGGAGGAACTGACACACACTCTGAGAGTTTCTTTTCAGGATAAATTCCAGTGACTCTCCTCTATTTTAGCAACTCAACATTCTGCATTTGCACTTAACTGCATCCTTAACCCTCTGCTCTAAATCTTCCTCTTTTTGTGTATTGATACTGTTTCTATTAGGAAAGCATTTCTATCTGATTTTTTTCTCTGGAGGAGACTGTTTTTTTGCTTCTGCATTATTTCGAACTCACAGATGGGCAGATTCAGAGTCAAGGGAACAATTTGCAGGACTCACTTTCTCTCCTGGTATTAGGTATGATCTAGCTGTGGTTTGTATCTACTGCTTTTCCGTAGGTGGTAATAGACACACACCATGAAAAAGTCTAATAAATTTTTGTTTTCAAAAAGATTTCCTGAAAGCTAGTTTCTTACAATATATACAGGGGATCATTCCCTAAATTCAAGCAATCAACATGCTGCCTTTCAAAAACACTTAACCATCTGACCTCTAGTCTCCATCTTTACTCTTTCTTTCCCAACACCCCAATATCTTAATTCAGTTATTTGCTGGATCATTGCCATAGCTCCTTATACCTCACTCCTCTTTCAATACTAATCCATTTTCCCTTATTGAAGGTAACTTTCTAAGAAACAAACATGATCACATTAGTTACCTTGCCTGAAATACTCATGAGTATCCCCTTCGCCTATAGGATATATTGTGATTTTCATAGCGTGACTGTCATCATCTGACCGCAACCTGCCTTTCTCTGATTGGTTTATTTGTATTTTTATACCATTACCTTTTGGTAGCTCTTAGAGATGCATGCAATCTAACAAACTAAAAAGGAAAAAAAGGAATCAAATCAAAGGGATTAATGACATTTTATTTTCCTTTTTGCTTTGCCAAGTTGAAGAAATTGTCCTGTTAAAGCGGTGGGAAAATCATTCTATATTGATGGAGGCAGCCAAAGGAAATTTTACATGAGTGTTCCATAATGAAGTAGATAGCAGAATTTACTTGCCCATTCTCCCTTTTCAAATCCTATCTTTTCTGACTTGGAATCTATTGATGTTATAGCATATTTTACATGCAAATGTTTGTCTTTGTTAGTATAATGTCAACATTAATATGCAGACATTGCTTTTCTAGCAAATGAGGAAAGATATTCTAAAACTTGAAAAGTTTAAAAAGAATTTAGGCAGTGTATTGTTTCCCTTGATCTGGGTGAGGGCAGAACCAGAAATTAGATTAAAGCTAGTGGGTCTGATATAGATGCAGAGAAAATTAAGATGCAGTATTTGATGGGTAGGCATAATCCATATGGAGCAGGGAATTTTAAGTAAAATGGGAACAGGGAACAGCGCAAGCAAAGGCATAAAAATTGAAAAACACATTATATGTTTAAACTATGGTGAATAAAAATGTTTGGATAAAAAGGAAATTATATGTCTGGAAATAGAAAGCAATATGGGCCAAAATGGTTTTGAGGACAGAGCACGGAGGATATGAAGTGCCAGAGTAATGGGTCTGAACATGACTCAATAGGCAATAGGGTGCTACTGGAAGAGGTTCTACAAATTTAGTATGAGCTACTTGTACATACAGGGCGAGGTTCTGGGTGGGATATCGGATATATGAGTTTGTCCTGATCCCACCCAGCCCTTTCCAGGTTAAACTGAAAAATTTCAAAGTTGCCATTTTTGAATTTTGGGGATGTTCCACTATGGAGAGACATGAAATCTGGAAAGTTAGACTCGTGAATGAACAAGGTTGGTAACTAAGTGATAAACTTTCAAATTTCAGCTGAGATGATGTGCCTGTGTGACCTTCACCCTCAATCTCGTCTGTGTTTTCATTCATAAAATGAACGAGCAGGAGGGACGTGAGTGGAATATGTGAGCAGGTCACAATACTACAACTGAGGGGCTTTGCATGACACGAGAAGCTAGTGGCAGAGGCTTTCTGGGAGCTTTCACAGGCAAGCAGAAAAACAAGCCTTTAGAAGGGAGAATATTCTGAAGAAGGAGGAAAGCACCAAGGGTGGGAGGCTGAGCAACACTGTGCTCAGGACCTTGACAGCTTTTATAATATATACTGTATTAACTGGTTAAAAAATAGAAATAATCACTTGTGTTGAAAATTTGGAAATTATAGAATAAGTGTTTAGAAAGAAAATAAAAATCATTTGCGATGTAACCCTCCTGTGGTAGCTACTATGAACATTTTGATGTATATGTAGGCAGGTTTTTTTCCCCCTCCACGCATTGAATGGCATAATCCTGTACATATGCAGGACTTTATAACCTGCCCTCTTCTTTAAAATGTACGAGGATATTTATCCAGGTAAAACATTTTTTCTTTCCTCTCAGAAATAGTGGAATGGAAATCTGAAGTCAGTTTACTTCTGGCATAGGCAACCTAGGGCAAAAGGCCATATGATTGCCATTGAGTATTTCGTGAAAATTTTACCTTATTATATAATCACAAGCTGGGGCATACTAACTACACTGATAGAAATCACACTGTAATAAACATAAATTCTTTCACATATTTATTTGCTTCTTTAAGATGAATTCCCAAAAGTGGAATTTATAGGTCAAAAAGTTGTAAACAATTTTAAGTATGTTAATGAATATTTCCAAATTGCTCCCCAGGAGATTTTTGCAATTTACATTCCCCTCTTTCCTATGTACAGGTCAATCTTGAGATTTAAAGGATGATGTCTTAATGGGTTGTTTGATTAACAAGTTCTGTGAATGTGCAATAGCTCTGAAATAAACATCAGGCTGAGCTGTTTGCAGTTGCTGGATGTAGATTGTCACTCTCATTGATAGCTTAGAAACATTTAAGCAGGTGCTTAATAGATGATAAATAGCATATATCATATCCTTTGATTAAACATAAAATATTTATTATAACTCCTGAAGGTATTGGAAAAATCAGTAAAACATATGAAAATACTTAATCTGGCTAGTTTCACATTTATAATGTAAGAGGTACTTTTCATGTGTTTATTAAAGTGGAATCAGATTGCAGAATTCTCAATAATTTAAATGAAATGTTCCCAGGGAAGGTGCCATATGCTACCATCTGCATTTCGTATGTTTTATTAATTCAAGGGGAAAAAAAATCTTAAGAGGTACAGGAAAAACATAGTCAAATTTAACTGAAGCATTTATTTGGGCAAGTCATTAAGGGGTTATATCCTTATGGGTGCAAAATAAATATTATTGAATTAAATTTTAAATCCATAAAGGACCCAAAAAGGCAAGACTTATTTTCCAAATTAGAAAGAAATGCAAAGAGAACTTACTCTCTTTACCAGAAGAGAGAGAGAGAGAGAGAGAGAGAGAGAGAGAGAGAGATTGATTCTATGAGGATATGATTAACTCTTAGAACTTTTTATATGCTATTTTATGCATTTGTCAAGAATCAGTTCAGTTCAGTTCCGTCACTCAGTCATGTCCAACTCTTTGCGACCCCATGAATCGCAGCACACCAGGCCTCCCTGTCCATCACCAACTCCCGGAGTTCACCCAAACTCATGTGCATTGAGTCTGTGATGCCATCCAGCCATCTCATCCTCTGTCGTACCATTCTCCTCCTGCCCCTAATCCCTCTCAGCATCAGGGTCTTTTCCAATGAGTCAACTCTTCGCAAGAGGTGGCCAAAGTATTGGAGTTTCAGCCTCAGCATCAGTCCTTCCAATGAACACCCAGGACTGGTCTCCTTTAGGATGGACTGGTTGGATCTCCTTGCAGTCCAAGGGACTCTCAAGAGTCTTCTCCAACACCATAGTTCAAAAGCATCAATTCTTTGGTGCTCAGCTTTCTTTACAGTCCAACTCTCACATCCATACATGACCACTGGAAAAACCATAGCCCTGTCTAGATGGACCTTTGTTGGCAAAGTAATATCTCTGCTTTTTAATATGCTATCTAGGTTGATCATAACTTTCCTTCCAAGGAGTAAGCGTCTTTAATTTCATGGCTGCAATCACCATCTGAAGTGATTTTTGAGCCCCCCAAAATAAAGTCTGACACTTTCCACTGTTTCCCCGTCTATTTGCCATGAAGTTATGGGACCAGATGCCATGATCTTAGTTTTCTGAATGTTGAGCTTTAAGCTAACTTTTTCACTCTCCTCTTGTCAAGAATAACTCATGACAAAATTGATGAATTTATTCAGACAAATTGCTACCACTCAGGTATCAGTACCGTTCTAGAGATCCCTAAAGCTTTTGAGGGAGCAAAAAATGCTTTCCTTCTCTGCACTGACAGCATTTGGTAACAGTTTCTATGAGTTGTGATCTGGTATAGGGAGTCTCTTGCCTGGAGAATCCCATGGATGGAGGAGCCTGGTAGGCTGCAGTCCATGGGGTCGCTAAAAGTCAGACATGACTGAGCAACTTCACTTTCAGTTTTCACTTTCATGCATTGGAGAAGGAAATGGCAACTCACTCCAGTGTTCTCGCCTGGAGAATCCCAGGGATGGGGGAGCCTGGTGGGCTGCCGTCTATGGGGTCGCACAGAGTTGGACACGACTGAAGCGACTTACCAGCAGTAGCAGCAGCAGCATAGGGAGTCTCATTAGTTTAAATACTAGAATACTAGATTTTAAACATCTGTTACCTGTCCAAGTATTGGGTTAATTGGCATACGGAATTTTAGTAAATGAGCCTTGTTGGACTTTAAGGGTCTTAAGAATATATACTTCATTTGGAAATTGGATTCTCATCATTATTTGATAATGGAAGTAGAGTGACCATATGTACATAACAATTCTAGAGCTATACCTGTGTATTGCAAACTCTTAACAAATGTTAAGGTGTTTTTATTAGTATGGAAGGAATAATACTTGTCTTGCTGTTGCTACGGCTGTTTCATCTTGATTGATGTTATTATTACAATCAGGAAATCAGAGTCAACTTTTCCACCTTTTCAGAGAATTGCTGATTGATATAAACTCCTGAAAGTCAGGGAAATTCTTGAGATGAGGGCATGTATCTGCTGAGAACATGCCGTTGTGTTGAGATCCACACAATAGGCCTCTTCTGTTGTTTCACTTCTCAAAACAAAACAACACAAACAACAACAACGGCACGAGATCGTCTCAAATGCTGATTCCTATACTGATTGTTGAAGCATGAATGATGCTCCTCTGGATGGTGTGACCAAGGGCTTCATACTCTCTTTCATAGTCTATCTTACTAGAATTGTGATGAAACAGATATCAGTGACACAACCTGTCCCTGTTCCTGCTTTATGCTTAAGACAAGATAAAGTTAGGCCCACCATGTCAAGAAAGGTCACATGAACATAGGCGTGTTGTCTCTAAAAGTAGTTCAAATGTCCTCATTCTTTTTCCTCTTTTAAATTGCATAAAATAAAGAAATGCTCTGTCTTTAACCTACATCTGTTGTTTTTGTCTTCTTCTTTAAGGGGTAAAATAGTCTTTGGTACAAGGTGACATTGAGAGTGAATGTGGAAAGGGCATCTATGGAATTGTCTCTTCAGCAGCACCCTCTCTTGTCTGCTCTCTTCTCCATAAGATTCCATATGGCTATTTCAGAGGTGGTCATTTTCTCACACAACCCTGTTCTCCTAGCTAGATTTCTTAATGTACGGAGAAAGGTGGTCTGTGGTGGGAGAGAAGGAATCCAGTATGAGACGAGTACAAAGAAAAGGGAGAAAGAGAAAGGGGGAGAGAGAGAGAGAAAGAATGAGGGAGATATTCATCACATGGGTCCTAGTCTTATTTCTTCCTGAGGCTCATTTACATCCTTCTGGTTTTTGTTTTGTTTTGATAATTCAACTGTAACTTGAATTTCTTGAGCCAACCAATTTGTCTTTGATGTTTAAGACGGTTTGGGTTTGCCTTGGGTTTCCAGTAGTGTAACAAAATAAGTTTTGACTTCTCACTGTTACCATCCTCTCTGACTTCTCATTGTCATTCAAGCTCTTGAAATTCTCCAGCCCAGAATACTGGAGTGGGCAGCCTTTCCCTTCTCCAGGGATCTTACCAACCCAGGGATAGAAGCTAAGTCTCCCGCATTGCAGGCAGATTCTTTACCAGCTAAGCCACAGGAAAGCCCGAGAGACTCAGAATTATCCATCAAATTGGCTGTACTTATTGTGCCAAGCATTAGACGCAACAGTCTCAGCCTGAGCGTCATTTCATTGCAACATAAAGATGGGTACCATTGATCAGCCCTTGGTGCTGGCAGAGTCAAGTGCCCTAATTCAAACACCATTATTTATCCAAAAGAGAAGCCACATTCTAATCTAGTCTATCTTTCAAAAGCTGAAAAACTTCATGTTCTAGCAACTGATCATATGTGACACGTGTCCCACTCATTTATGCCAATTCTCCCACTTATTTTCCTCCTCCATTTGTCATGTGGGAATATCACTGTGAGCTTTTTTAAAGACAGTTAACAACTTTCATAACTTAGAGAGCAAGTTGTATTTCCAATTAAATTATAAACCCACAGGAAAGATATTGATGTCTGGACACATCTCAATTCAGTCTGCTGGAGATATTATGATTATTTGGGGTTTGGGATCCTTTAACATACTAACATTAACTATATATACTCTGTCTTGTTAATGTAACCATTATGCAGGAAAGAATCATGAATTCAGACAGCCATTTCTTTTACGTGGCTTTTTTTTGGGGCTAATTGTCTGAATAACAGGCTCCTTGATTCTCTGTCTCAACTTGTATTTTAAGTAAATCAGGCAACACAGTCAACATTGTTGGAGTTGTTGAGATTCGGGGCTGGGTCGAAAGTGAAACGAATGAGGCAGTGAGGGTGCAAAATGAAGGAGACACTCACTCTTCAAGATTGGACCAAGCATCTCTCTTACCTCACCTCATCCTGGCCCTGTTGAAAGGCTAGAGGCTAGTTTAGCAGATATTCACATGTATCAAATTAGAAACCTAGCCAGCAGTATATTTGTACCAACTGTGGGATTAATAAAAGTCAGAAAAAAAGATAATTGATTCATTAGCAGATCTGCCAAGTTTGCCTTCTTCTTTCCTCCATCAGGAAAGGCATCCCCCACAGCTTTCAGCAACTGTCTGTCCCAGGAAGCATCACATGGCATTTGGAAGAGCACCTGGGACTCAAGCTCATGTCTTTGAGTTATACTTGACCATCAAAAATCAAAATAGCCAGATGATATCTAATGTTCCTTCCAGCTAGGTAGTTCTGGGTCTAAAATACTTTCTCATTGGTGATTCCATAGTAGGTTCTTGATTAGTTGTTGGCAGAGAGAAGGCCCAGGCCCAGAGACTGCCCTGGGCCATGAGGATGTGGGTGACATTTGTTTTTCAGCTGCCCTAACATCTTTATTGTGTCCTCCTTTTCCTTCTTGATGACTCATCTTTCCAGCTCTTTTGAGTTCCTAGTGCCCTCTTGGGCTCTCTCATTGCCTTACTCAAAGACCTGAGTCCTGTCTTCACAGCGTGGGAATGATTAGTGACAATTTGAAATAGAGTTCCTCTACAGGGGATGTGCAACTGGAAAGGCATGAATAAGACCTGAGTTCTTAATAAGCAGGCAGAGAAGTGGGCTGCATGTACTCAGAGGTGGGCAAATTGGACGTGAGTTTAGGACAGGTCTTCATAGAACCGTTCAACTTCAGCTTCTTTAGCATTACTGGTTGGAGCATAGACTTGGATTACTGTGATACTGAATGGTTTGCCTTGGAAACGGACAGAGATCATTCAGTCGTTTTTGAGATTGCATTGAAGTACTGCATTTCAGACTCTTTTGTTGACCATGATGGCTACTCCATTTCTTCTGAGGGATTCCTGCCCGCAGTAGTAGATATAATGGTCATCTGAGTTAAATTCACCCATTCTTGCCATCTCTTGTTTCACCACTTCCAATTTGCCTTGATTTATGGACCTGATATTCCAGGTTCTTATGCAATATTGCTCTTTACAGCATCGGACCTTGCTTCTATCACCAGTCACATCCACAACTGAGTATTGTTTTTGCTTTGGCTCCATCCTTTCATTCTTTCTGGAGTTATTTCTCCACTGATCTCCAGTAGCATATTGGGCACCTACTGACCTGGGGAGTACCTCTTTCAGTATCCTATCATTTTGCCTTTTCATACTTTTCATGGGGTTCTCAAGGCAAGAATACTGAAGTGGTTTGCCATTCCTTTTTCCAGTGGACCACATTCTGTCAGACCTCTCCACCATGACCCGCCTGTCTTGGGTTGCCCCATGGGCATGACTTAGTTTCATTGAGTTAGACAAGGCTGTGGTCCTAGTGTGATTAGATTGACTAGTTTTCTGTGAGTATGGTCTATGCCCCAACCAGTAACGTGAAGAAGCTGAAGTTGAACAGTTCTATGAAGACCTATAAGACCTTTTACAACTAACACCCAAAATTGATGTCCTTTTCATTATAGGGGACTGGAATGCAAAAGTAGGAAGTCAAGAAACACCTGGAGTAACAGGCAAATTTGGCCTTGGAATACAGAATGAAGCAGGGCAAAGACTAATAGAGTTTTGCTAAGAAAATGCACTGGTCATAGGAAACACCTTCTTCTAACAACACAAGAGAAGACTCTACACATGGGCATCACCAATGGTCAACACCAAAATCAAATTGATTATATTCTTCGCAGCCAAAGATGGAGAAGCTCTATACAGTCAACAAAAACAAGACCAGGAGCTGACTGTGGCTCAGATCATGAACTCCTTATTACCAAGTCCAGACTTAAATTGAAGAAAGTAGGGAAAACTATAGACCATTCAGTTATGACCTAAATCAAATCCCTTATATTATACAGTGGAAGTGAGAAATAGATTTAAGGACCTAGATCTGATAGATAGAGTGCCTGATGAACTATGGAATGAGGTTCATGACATTGTACAGGAGACAGGGATCAAGACCATCCCATGGAAAAGAAATGCAAAAAAGCAAAACAGCTGTCTGGGGAGGCCTTACAAATAGCTGTGAAAAGAAGAGAGGCAAAAAGCCAAGGAGAAAAGGAAAGATATAAGCATCTGAATGCAGAGTTCCAAAGAATAGCAAGAAGAGATAAGAAAGCCTTCTTCAGTGATCAATGCAAAGAAATAAAGGAAAAGAACAGAATGGGAAAAACTAGAGATCTCTTCCTAGAAAATTAGAGACACCAAGGGAACATTTCATGCAAAGATGGGCTTGATAAAGGACAGAAATTGTATGGACCTAACAGAAGCAGAAGATATTAAGAAGAGGTGGCAAGAATACACAGAAGAACTGTACAAAAAATGTTCACCACCAAGATAATCATGATGGTGTGATCACTCATCTAGAGCCAGACATCCTGGAATGTGAAGTGAAGTGGGCCTTAGAAAGCATCACTACGAACAAAGGTAGTGGAGGTGATGGAATTCCAGTTGAGCTCTTTAAAATCCTGAAAGATGATGCTGTGAAAGTGCCGGGAGCCAGCACGGGAGATCCCACCCATGACAAGGTCATGCAGGACTCGAGGGAATCCCTAGGCCATCCGACCCATGACAAGGTCATGCGGAAGAGTCCTGATGAGCAAGGCCTCAGGACTTGACGGACCCCCTGGACCTGCTCGAGCTCTACCCCCAAACCAGAATCTGTCTGTCTTATTATTTTATGTCTTTCACCAGCTCTTCTGACATTAGCAGGGGGCTCTCCCTGACCAAAAGAGTTAACTTAGGGCTCTAGTTGATAAATCTCCTGGGCATGAAAGGAGTGTTTCAAACCCTCTGTTAGCATTCTAGCTTACTTGGCAGGTTTATTCAGACTCTTGCAACATTGTTGAGCCTATGCAATGCTTGCTGCCAAGTTCTTATATCCCTTATCCATTGTGTTCCTGGGAGTGCGTATAGTCAGGATGTAGAAGAAACAAGTAATAGCCTTAGCATTAGCAACATTAGACTTTGAGTTAATAGATTCTTTCTTTGCTGTAACCCACTGAATCTTTGCTCCATAAAAATGTAACTCTGTACTTTGCAGGCTAAGAATTTAAGAAGAAACACTTTAAGGGAAAATCATTGTTTTGGTGTTCTGGCTGACCAAACCTTTATCAAAAGGAGGTCATGGAATATCAACAGGCCTCCGGAATAGAAGATGATGTACAAAAAAGACTTTTGCAGGAAGGAACCTGATATCAGTAAAAGTTATTACTGATGGAATGTTAAGTTGACTCTGCATTTTTCACCTTGCTGTATGTATAACTCAGGGTATAAAAGCCCCGAGAAGAATAAAGTAAAGGGGCCTTGCTCACCAAAGAAGCCTGGTCACCCCGTGTCTCTTTCTTTATCTCTTTATCTATCTCTCTTCATTTGCCAACGTCGTCCATCCTGAGGATATCCTTGGACTCTGCTGAGGCTGGACCTTGGCATGAAAGTGCTGCACTCAATATGCCAGCAAATTTGGAAAACTCAGCAATGGCCACAGGACTGGAAAAGGTCAGTTTTCATTCCAATCCCAAAGAAAGGCNCTTCCCCAAGTACTCTATACACATTAAGAAAATGGATCTTACCCATGCCACCCTCCAGGGGGCTGATGTAGGTTTAAGGAATTTTAGAACACTCCATCAATTCCAGTGGAACATACTACTCTGGTTGAGGAGGTGTCAGGCATGGAAATAATCCTTCATGATTAAAGGTATTTGTAAAAAAACTTTTGCATGTCTGCCATGTTGTACAACCTAATAATATATTCTCTTCTGTCTACAATAATTAATTTTCTGGCAGACTTGGGACTCAACATTTGTCATGCTTGGTATTCAGCTTCACACAAAAAGGTTCTCTTAATGCAGCTTTATGATACATGTTTGTATCCCTTCCCAGCATAATTTTAGGTCAGTAGAGTTTAGTAATAACGGTTTCCTCTGTTACTAGGACCTGTATCTATTGCATCAATGCAGTATTCAAGTCTTTCAAGTGATGTGCCTCAAGAACTTGCTGCAACACAAGCACCAGTGCCATCAGAACTGAGACAAGCATCTGTTTTTCTGGTCAGTGTACCTCCAACGTGTATGTGTCCCTTTGCATGCTATGCAGTCATTGATATCTCAAATGGCACCTTTTTATAAGACACAATAGAACTTTAAGTTGAACAGCTATGAGAGATGCTTGGAAACGTGCTTGCAAACTAGGTCTTTATTTGTTTTATAATCTAACACTTAAGTGAAAGAGGAGAGTGAAAAAATTGGCTTAAAACTCAAAGTTCAAAAAACTATGATCATGGCATCTGGTCCCATCACTATGGCAAATAGGTGGGGAAACAATGGAAACAGTGAGAGACTTTATTTTTGGAGGCTCCAAAATCACTGCAGATGATGACTACAGCCATGAAATTAAAAGACACTTGTTTCTTGGAAGAAAAGCTATGATCAACCTAGCTTCTGCTGCTGCTATGTTGCTTCAGTCGTGTCCGACTCTGTACGACCCCATAGACGGCAGCCCACCAGGCTCCCCCATCCCTGGGATTCTCCAGGCAAGAATACTGGAGTGGGTTGCCATTTCCTTCTCCAATGCATGAAAGTGAAAACTGAAAGTGAAGTTGCTCAGTTGTGTCCAACTCTTAGCGACCCCATGGACTGCAGCCTACCAGGCTCCTCCATCCATGGGATTTTCCAGGCAAGAGTACCAGAGTGGGGTGCCATTGCCTTCTCCATGATCAACCTAGACACCATATTAAAAAGCAGAGACATTGCTTTCCCAACAAAGGTCTGTCTAGGCAAAGTATGGTTTTTCCAGTAGTCATGTGTGGATGTAAGAGTTGGACTATAAAGAAAACTGAGCACCAAAGAATTGATGCTTTTGAACTGTAGTGTTGGAGAAGATTCTTGAGTCCCTTGGACTTCAAGGAGATCCAACCAGTTCATCCTAAAGGAAATCAGTTCTGAATGTTCATTGGAAGGACTGATGCTGAAGTTGAAACTCCAGTACTTTAGCCACCTGATGCGAAGAACTGACTCATTGGAAAAGACCCTGATGCTGGGAAAGATTGAGGGCAGGAGGAGAAGGGGACAGCACAGGATGAGATGGTTAATGGCATCACCAACTCTACGGACATGAGTTTGAGCAAGCTCCGGGAGTTGGTGATGGACAGGGAAGCCTGGCGTGCTGCAGTCCATGGGTCACAAAGAGTTGGACACAACTGAGTGACTGAACTGAACTGAACTGAATCTAACACTGGGAAGCTGGTGGAGAGATTGCTGCACTGTCCTTATCTATTGCTTTCAAGAGGGGATATTTCACCCCCAGGCCTGCATGCTTTTTCTGATAGCTATTGATGAAGAAAGTGCCCATGTTGGCATAGGGTTTTTGTTCAGGGCTTGTGATTATAATTGTTATTAAAAATAACTATCTCTGAGGCATATGGCGGCTTCCCTTCACTTGTGATCAAACTGCAAACTATGTGAGATAACTGGGCTGTAGATAAATGAGGGATTGGAATTCAGTCAGTATTCTGCAGGAACTGGTTTCAACTTCGGAGGGCTTTGATGAACTGTCATTTGGATTCTAGAATACCTGTTCTTTCTCCCAAAACATTTTATGCAGGAAAGCGCATTCTCCTGCCTCTACTGCCTAGAAAAGGATGGGACATTGTGTAGGTTTCTTGCACAGGTTTTTACAGCTGGAGATGAAAGCTTATAGCAATACTAAGCTTTCAGTAATTTAGTTACAAGCTTGTCATTCACATAGGACTTCTGATTATTACTTTGAGTTTTATAGTTCAATTAGGCTTTCAGGGTATAAAGATTATAGCTGACTGGCAGCTCCTAGTCATTACCCTGTTTTGCTAGGCTTCTATCCATTTTAGAAAATCCATTTCACTCCTGTGAACAGAAATGACCCTGCTTAAAAGGAGCAGCCCCAAGATCCAAGTGAGACGTGTGCATGGAGCTGCCATTTTGTCCCTTTCACAACTCGTAGATGGTCTCTTTGATGAAATGCCCAGTTTGAAGGTGATCCTATGGGGATGGCATCATATCTCTGGATGTGTAGATTGCCTTGTAGATGAAACAGCTGCTTTTTCAGCTGATTTTGCATTGGATGGAATCATATCTGTCTGAGAGCCAGAAAAAAGTCATCGTGAGCAGGGGAGAATACACATGTGATATGCAGTGTGGCATAGGCTGAAAGAGATTTAGCAGTGAAAATTATTTACTTATGTTTTCCCCCTGCTGCTTCCTCAACTGATATGCTGCATTAAAAATAAGCTTGGGATTATCCACGAAGATTGATAAAGAGTTTTAAAATTCTGAAGACTACATCAGCACCTCATTGGCTGGCATTTAAAAGTTTTTAATTCACTATCTAAAATGTGTGGAGAGAGTGGAAAATGGAACAGAGATTGTGAAGAAGCTTGGGTTTTGTCAGCACAACATAAAAATAAGAGGATGCTAAGCGAAAACCATTGTCAACCAGCCAATGTTGTACAGAAACCCAGATCTCACTGTCGATGGCAACATCTGGGCGTTCGGCATTGGGCACAAAAATATTTTCTAATGAACTGAATTGTGAATTTATTTCTTCAGATACTTTAGAGTCACGTAGTCCCAGAGTTAGACTAAAACTTCCAAATAGCTTTGCAGGATTTCTACCAATTATTATTAGATACACTATTATTCATTCAAGTCAGTTAACAAATGTGTATTGAGCACTTACCAGGAATCATTTCAAATTCTGTAGATCCACTGGTGAGTAAGTTACACTGGGTCCTTCTTTCCTGGCACTCACACTTGTCTTTGAATAGGAGGCTGCCCTGAAAGGATGCCTGATAGGGTCACCTCTCCTTTCTCTAATACTTTATTGGCAATAATCAGGGATATATTTATACGCTTTATATGCCTAATCTGTAGACCTCTAACTTTATCAAGTATTTTGTGTTTAGTTCTACAAAGTACTTTTACTTGTGTTTTTCCAATTGTGTCTACTCTGTTTAGTCCAAAAGGGCCACCGAGGCATCTATTTTTCCCACTTCTTTATTAAAAACTTATTTTATATTTTCTATAAGCTCTATTTAATCCTTACCCAAGTTTATTTCATTTCTTTCATAGTCTTCCATCTCTTTTTAATAGTTAGACAAATACTCTTATTCCTGTAATCATACTAAACATAATTTTTTAGTCTAAACATTTGGTACTTCTAATGTTTGCAGTCTTTTGGGTCTATATCATTTTTTAAATTATGAGCACACATTTTTCAAAGTATAATTTGTGGAAATTCTTTTGAGCACCAGTTTTAGGATGTTTTTCTCTAGAAAAGAGCTGTAGCCTGGCCCTGTTGCAGATGTCTGTCCTCAAGGAGGTTGAGGTGGGATATGGTGCTAACCCTACTCTTTGACTGTAGGTCTTGGTTTAGTTCACTTCCGAGTCAGAGAGTACGGGAAAAACAGAGAGTATGGGACTCCAGCAGTTATACATCAGATGTTGCATGATATGTCAGAGTATTGCTACCTATCCCTCTCTACATTTTCCTGGCTTTAAATCTGGATTTCTTTTCTTCTTTCTTTCTCTACGTGGACTAATCCCGGTTTGTAACTTTGACTCTAACAATAGCCCTGCAACTGTGCCTGGTTGATTTCTTACCTCTTTAGAATCGCTTCCATACCCCATTGCAAGTCCCCAACTTGAATCTGTGCTTCCTGTTGTTATTGTTTTAAAAAGTTACTTGTTTTTATTTTATATTTATTTATTTATACCACTGCTATGATTTACTTTTGTCCTCTCATTTGAAAAAACAAAAAGATGAGTTTAGGTGGAAAAGTATAAACAAAATCATTCTTCTTAAAAAATACTTTGAAAGATAAACATCCTTTGATTAAACAACATAACCTTATTAAAACAAGTAGAAAAATAGAAGAAAAAGATCACCTATAATCAAGCCACTCAGTCTCAGTTCTNTTATATTGTTAAAAACACTTTTGAATATGGTCTGTCATGGCTGCATAGTAGTCCAGTTAATGGATATACTTGTTTCCCTAGAAATTCACCTACTATGAACATTTGCATTGTTTCACAAGTCATATGTTCATATAAATATTTTTAATAATTAGTAATGTTGAACATTTTTACCTGGCTATCTGTATGTCTTCTTTGGAGACATGTCTATTTAGATCTTATGCCCATTTTTTAATTGGGTTTTTTGTTTTTATGATAATTAGTTGCATGAGCTACTTGTAAATTTTGTTCACTAACCCCTTGTAAGTCACATTGTGTGAAAATATTTGCTCCCATTCTATGATTTGTCTTTTCATTTTGTTTATGGTTTCCTTTGCTGTGCGAAAGCTTTTGAGTTTAATTAGGTCCCATTTATTCATTTTTGTTTTTATTTCCATTGGAGGCAGATTGAAAATGATATTGCTGGGATTTATGTCTGAGAGTGTTCTGTCTAAGTTTTTGTCTAAGAGTTTTATAGTGTCTGGTCTTAACATTTATGTCTTGAATCTAATGTTTATTTTTGTGTATAGTGTTAAAGAGTGTTTTAATTTCATTTTTTACATGGAGCAGTCCAGTTTTCCCAGCACCATGTATCGAAGAGACTGTCTTTCTTCCATTGTGTAGTCTTGCCTCCTCTATCATAGATTAGTCGACCATCGGTGCGTGGGTTTATTTCTGGGCTTTCTGTTTTGTTTCATTGATCTATATTTCTGTTTTTGTGCCAGGTTTATATGGTTTTGCCTCCATCTACACTTTTCTTTCTCATGAAGGCTTTGGCTGTTTGGGGTCTTTTGTGTCTCTATACAAATTTCAAGATTTTTTGTTCTAGTTTTGTTGAAAATGCCATTGGTAATTTAATAAGGATAGCATGGAATTTATTAGAGAAATGCAAATCAAAACTGTAATGAGGTATCACCTCACACCAGTCAGAATTGCTATCATTAAAAAATCCACAATCAATAAATACTGGAGAGGGTGTGGAGAAAAGCAAAACCTTCTACAATGTAGGTGGGAATGGAAACTGGCTGAGCTCCGAAGAATTGATGCTTTTGAACTGTGGTGTTGGAGAAGACTCTTGAGAGTCCCTTGGACTGCAAGGAGATCCAACCAGTCCATTCTGAAGGAGATTAGCCCTGGGATTTCTTTGGAAGGAATGATGCTAAAGCTGAAGCTCTAGTACTGTGGCCACCTCATTTGAAAAGTTGACTCATTGGAAAAGACTATGATGCTGGGAGGGATTGGGTGCAGGAGGAGAAGGGGACGACCGAGGATGAGATGGCTGGATGGCATCATGGACTCGATGGACGTGAGTCTGAGTGAACTCCGGGAGATGGTGATGGACAGGGAGGTCTGGCATGCTGTGATTCATGGGGTCGCAAAGAGTTGGACACGACTGAGTGACTGATCTGAACTGAAAGCTACTATGGAGAATGGTATGGAGGTTCCTTAAAAAACTAAAAATAGAACTACCATATGATCCAGCAATCCAACTCCTGGGTGTATATCTAGAGAAAAACATGGTTCCAAAGGACTCATGCACCCCAGTGTTCAGTGCAGCACTATTTACAATAGTCAGGACATGGGAGCAACCTAAATGTCTATCAACAAATGAATGGATAGAGGATATGTGGTACATATATATGATGGAATATTACTCAGCCATTAAAAAGATGAAATAATGCCACTCACAGCAACATGGATAGACCTAGAGATTGTTATACTGAGTGAAATAAGTCATATAGGGAAAGATTAATATCATATCATATGGCCTATATGCTGAATCTAAAAAACACGATACAAGTGAACTTATTTTCAAAGCAAAAACAGACTCACAGACTTAGCAAACAAACTTAGGGTTATCAGGGGGGCAATGGTGGAGGGGGAGGAATAGTTAGGGAGTTTGGGATTGACATGTACACACTACTGTATTTAAAATGTATAACCAACTGTGTAGCCCAGGGAACTCTGCTCAATATTATGTAATGACCTAAACGAAGAAAGACTTTGAAAAAGAAGAAATACATGTATATGTATAACTGAATCACTTTCCTGTACATCTGAAACTAACACAACATGGTTAATCAACTATACCAATATACAGATAATACAGAAGGTTAAAAAATGTTTTAGACTCATTCCATAATCCATATCATGTGTTATGTGGGCTCTCATTCCGAGGAAATGAATTAACCCAGAAGAACTTGTTATTAGTTGAGTCCAGAGTTGGCTGTGAGGTGCTTTAAGGAGCTCTCTGCTCTGTATTGGATCACATTTTGGGAGGCAGGCCTAGGACTGAGGTTGGGTGTGTGCAAATATAAGTATGTGCATCAAGTCTGGAAGCCTTCCTCTGTAGAGGTTCATTTGGGGTTTGTAATCTCACAGAATATGATGGGGATCTATTCTTTGGTGCAAGAAAAACACACATCTATATTTTCCAAGTAAAATTTTGTAGTTCAAGAAAATTCCAATTTTTTTTTCCAGTTTTATTGAGAAATAATTGACATACATCACTGTATAAGTTTAAGGCTGGAATATTGAAATGGAAATTAAAATAAGAATAATTGGAAATTCCTTTTATATCTCTAATGAGATCAAAAGTGTTATGTTCAGATATGCAAATTCATGAAGGAAAGCAGTATTTTCAAGTGATGTTGCTTCTATATTAGGTATGTCCCTGCTGCTTGGAGGTTCATTTAAAAAATGTAAAGATTTACAGATCTTAAAGTGTGAGATCAGAAGTGACACTGATTCTCCATTCTATGATGCTTGTATTTAAGAGACTGAATTTAAGTTGTAAATAAATAGCTTCATGGGACATATATCAGGAAACTAAGATTGGATTAGTTTATTTTTATCCTGGGAATCTTCTTAAATAAGATATTCTAAAAAAGCCATGATTGTCTTTAATGAAGAAATCATTTCAGCATTTCTCTCTGAAACTTGTGCTAAGAAATTAAAAATTGAAACAAGAAAGAAAAAAAATTAAATCTGTAAGGGGCAATAATCTTGTCCTGATGGTAAAAAGGAGTACAGCTACGTTTTATGAAATATCTTTGCTTTACTGACATGGAAGTGACATCATGTTCCTTTTTAAATATCCTTCCAGAGTAGTATAAATGAAAACATATTTTCCCCTGACTTCCTTCCTTCTAACTACTCTTCACCCTGCCTTTGGTCTTTCTGCTCTTATCTGCCATTTCTTTTGTCCCTTCTCGGCCCCTCAACCCTATCACTTTGATCTGCATTTCCTAATAATTTCCACTTCATTCTTGTTTAATTTGAAACTTCCTTCTTTATTTCTCTAGCATCTTTCCTCTGCTTGAATCCTTCTTTTGAATCAAATAGTCACATTGATTATGAAAAAAAGGAATGTTTTCCTCTCGCCATAAATAACAACCCTTCCCCCACAGATATGAGTATTAAAATGTTTTTCTCATTTTAAGAAAAGAGATTTGTTGGATGTCTTTGATCTGTGTGGCTTTATCGTAGACTATCTGCCTTTGAAGAATAAGAAAGATGGTGATGTATAGTGCTGTTGGCACTTATTGATTGATAGTTTTATTCAAATCACTTCTCATTGAGGAAGTAAACTTACAGAGATGACTTCTTCAAATTAAGGGAGCAGATTGATTGGTTATTTTCAATCAGTCAGGGGTTCATGGAAGAAAGTGATGACACTGAAGATGGTCTCTTGAAAGTTAAGTAACAAATAATACTTTATATCAGGGGAGCCATCTATGTGTCATTCATACTTTAACTGCTGCACTTGGTTCTCATGATAGACATCACTAATTAACCAGGTCATTCTTTCCTACTTGAACATGGATATGGCCTTATACTCTTTCTAAGCATATTATAGTTAGTCACTATAACTTAACTGGATATGTTACTTAAGTTGAAATGGATTTTCCCTTCTTGCTTTGGACAAGCTCATTGTATATGCCAAATGACCTTCCATCTCACAGATGCTATGCTACGTACAACCTAAAAGGAAGGTATTATTTTATAGGAGGAAATTCTGTGTCTCAGAGGGATTTAAGTAACTCACCAAAGTCACAAGCTGGTAATAGGAATAATTCAATTCTTCTTATGACAAAATTAGTATTATATTCTTTATAGTTACTTAAATAATTAGCTCTGGATGTATGCCTCAGAAGTCCTAAAAAAAAGCAAATAGTAAAAGAAAATTCTAGTTGTGTTGGGTGAAGTTCTTGTTCCAGGGTCTTAGCAAGGTGGCACTGAGGTTTAGTGGTGAGTGTAAGTAAAACAGACTGTCATCTACTTAAGGTAGATGGGAAATGGAACCTAATGGAATGTTCCCAAATGGAACCTAACATGCTCCTGAAACTCCATTCCCCATCAAACACTTCCATGAAGACACATTTCACCTCCACAGTGATTGGAATCCCAGTGATATTTCTTTAGATTTGGGGAGTCCTTTTATTTCTTATGATGCTAGTCACCACTGATGAACCAAGAAATCAGTTTGTAGCTCTTAATGAAAAAAGATTCATCAGATCGTTTATTGTTACACTGGAAATCCACAACAGTGCTTGCAGGTGGTAAGAATCCAAAAAAGGACATTACTTTAAAGTTTGGAGGGTTAATGACAAGAGCAGCTTAGATATGCTTGATTCAGAAAAAGCCAATACATGCATTGAAGAGAAACATTACCTTTTCAGTTTTAAAGGAGACTGGTTCTACAGCAACCCAGTCAAGACTCCCCTCTCCTGATCCTCTTTCTTCCAGGTCCTATTCTCGCCTTGCCTTTTTTACATAGTTAGTGAGTAGCAGAAGGATACTATGTTTTCCAATCAATCTGGGCAAAAATACCCCCACCTCATAATCCAGCATTTAGAAGATTAGATGTTCATTCTTCTAAAATATTTTAACAGATATTCCATAGTTTTTCATATTTGCATAATGACAAAATCCACTCTTTATTTTCCTTAACAAACTGAAAAATGCCATACAAACATAAGATGAAATCAGCAAAGAGCTAACAGATATAGCCAGTTCGATCATCTCTATCTTCCCAGGTGGTACAGGTGGTATAGGATCTGCCTGCCAGTGCAGGAGACATAAGAAACCTGGGTTTGACCCCTGGGGTGGGAAGATCCCCTGGAGGAGGGCATGGCAACCTACTCTAGTATTCTTGCCTGCAGAATCCCGGTGGACAGAGGAGCCTGGGGGTGCTGCAGTCCATAGAGTCACACAGAATCGGACGTGACTGAGGCTGCTTAGCACACATGTGCACATACTTCATCGTTACTTCTCCAGAATCCTTGTCCAAAGCACTTTTCTTCTCCATTGTCACCAATTAAAAAACCAACTTCTTAGAATAAATATACTTCGAGAGCAATCCTATTATTCTTCTCTAGAACATACTTTCTTTCTCATGCTATTTTCTTAATATGAACTCTGGCTAGGAAGAAAGCCCTATGATCAATAACCCATCCCCTTAAAGTAGCGTGTAGATCTCTGAGTACATGTTCATTGAATCAAGTGGTTATTTGACTCTACAACTGTGTATTGAACTTGTAGCTTAAGAATTTTCTATCTTGAAGAGGATGACACTTATGTAAGTGTGCAAAATATGGTATATACCATGTTTTTATGCTGATGAATCAGTCTTATTTCCATATAATTTTAATGAATCTTTTCTAAAAGAATTATTTGTAGAAATGGCTTGCTTAAAAATCAATTATGTGAAAATTAAGATCCTCTCTGCATCTCATTCTGCTAGAAACCAACAAATTTGAAAATTAATATCTTTATTATTCACAATCTTCTTCCCTTAAAGAGATGGAAACGGAAATTTAATTTTAGAAGATGAGATTTGCTAATTGATCTCTCTAGAGTGAGCTATTGAGGAAATGAGAATATAAATAGGTTAAAGAAAAGGACATGCTGCAATTCAAATTTATGAAAATGCACATTATTCACAGCTCTATTACATATTCCAAGAACTTGCATTAATTCATTCCTATGGCTTTTAAGACCTCTCTCAAAGTAAAGATCATATTTGTTTATGTCAACATTTTTTTTTTATTAGTTGTTATGTGAACATTGGAACTAAACATTCTTTTGAAACAAATGTTAATTTTCTCCAGATCCAGAAACCCTAATAATAAAATCCAAGGCTTTGTATGTACATGAATGCATAAAAGTCTTTAATTTCTGGGAGACTGAGCAATAGGAAGGGGTATACTGTCACTGAGCTAATGGTCCGTGTGTTCTTTGAGGATCCCTAGCTGGGAAACTGGCCTATAGTCTTCAAAATCAGAAACATCTGAAACTCTCCCTTGTGGGTGTGTGCTTAGTCCTGTCTGACTCTTTGCGACCACATGGACTATGGCTTGCCAGGCTCCTCTGCCCATGGAATTTTCCAGGCAAGAATACTGGGGTGGGTTATCAAGCCTGCATCTACTTCCATTTTCTGCATTTGCAGGCAGATTCTTTACCACTGCGTCACCTGGGAAGCCCTAAACTCTCCCTTATACTATAGTTCTTAAAGAGCAGAGGGGAGAGAAATAAATATGTAATATTCACACGTTAACTAGAGGGAGCTACAAAACTATCTTTTGAGCAGCAGGTAAATCAGTAAGTGTTTCTTTTTTTGAAGAATAGATTCAGTTCAGTTCAGTCGTTCAGTGGTGTCTGACTCTTTGCGACCCCATGGACTGTAGCATGCCAGGCCTCCCTGTGCATTGCCAACTCCCGGAGTTTACTCAAACTCATGCCCATTGAGTCAGTGATGCCATCCAACCATCTCATCCTCTGTCATCCCCTTCTCCTCCTGACTTCAATCTTTCCCAGCCTCAGGGTCTTTTTAAAATGAGTCAGTTCTTTGCATTCGGTGGCCAAAGTATTGGAGTTTCGGCTTTAGCATCAGTCCTTCCAATGAATATTCAGGACTGATTTCCTTTAGGATGAACTGGTAGGATCTCCTTGCACTCCAAGTGGTTCTCAAGAGTCTTCTCCAGCACCACAGTTCAAAAGCATCCGTTCTTTTGTGCTTAGCTTTCTTTATAGTCCAACTCTCACATCCGTACATGACTACTGGAAAAACCATAGCTTTGACTAGACAGACCTTTTTTAGCAAAGAAGTGTCTCTGCTTTTTAATATGCTGTCTAGGTTGGTCATAACTTTTCTTCCAAGGAGCAAGCATCTTTTAATTTCATGGCTGCAGTCATTATCTGCAGTGATTTTGGATCCCCCCAAAATAAAGTCTGTCACTGTTTCCACTGTTTCCCCATTATTTGCCATGAAGAATAGATTGGCTTTCATATTTACTGTCTAGATTGACTGAGAGAAAAAAAAGAGAAAACACACATACCTAACCTTCAGCTGCTTGAGTCTTATCATCTTCTTGATCCAATTGAGAGTTTGTATGCTTACTTTCAAGACTCTCTAGCCTTCTATTCTTATGTATTACTTTGAGGATCTGTAAAGCAGATGTTCTTCTGGTATAAATTCATGTGCCTCGAATTATTTTAGCCACTCTCAGTAAATCATTCCTCTCCAATCCATTTCCAGGAAGCACTCCTTGTGGAAAATGTGAACACAGTTGATGACTATACATCGGGGAGTAGGATAGAGCAAATGAGGAGTCAGCTGCAGGGCATTTGCCTCCAGTCCTCAGAGTCCCCACTAGCACCGCACACATCTTTGATCTTTGAGATGAATTAATTAAAAAAAAAGTCTTTCGCACTTAAAGAAGAGAAGAACTTAGAGGCTAAGTGATTTATCCAAGGTACCTTAGGAGAGAATTCACAAATGGTCTGTTTTGAGGTGGAGGCTGCTGTGACCTGTGTGTCCCCTGTACCTGCAGGGGACATCCCATAGAAAGGACATGTGCTGCTGACAGCTGACATCATTGCACCTCACCCAGGGGGACTGATGAAGAAGGAATATCTTGCCCATCTTTGTCTTACACTATCAGCAGACTGTCCATTCCTTTGCTTGCATGACCACCCTAGTTCCACATAACCCACTTTTTAAGGGAATTTTCTTTTAGGGCAGAAAATGGATATTTTCTGCTAAAGATTTTAGAACTCATGGGAACAAAGTCACTCTCTGGGTTGGCCAGATATACTCCTTACTTGCTAGAAAATGATGTGACTCTTAATTTCATTTTCCCAGCGTGACTCTTGCCACTGTCTGCCGGGTGCCCTGGAAAACCTAATTAGACACAGGGGGTGAACATTTTGCTTTCACTCAAGAGAATATTCCTCCTGGATAAATCACTCTGGGACCCTGAAAAATAATGGTGTTTGACTGGCTTGATTTTTAAAGGACTGAAAGAGCCCTCAGATTGTTTGGATTTATTTGATACTTCAACACAGGATACAATCTATAAGATACATGGTTGGAAAATCTCTTTCTTGAGGGCAATTTTTATTTTAAACAAGTGTTCTAAACAACAAGGCTAGGTTTGATCAAAATTAAGAGTGCAGCTATGTATCCTATCCCAGGTTCCTATAGTTCCTTTTGTATGATAAGAGAATCAATTTTCCCTCTTCCTTCCTTAAAAAATGAAGATTTTAACGATGATCCTGTCCTTTGGCAAGAGATACCCAGGACACGTTATTTGAAAAGCTAGCTTATACCTTTATTTGCCTGAATCTTTTTGTATATTCATTGCATGTAGGTCTCTTCCATATGAGTGGGTACTTTGGAAGGATTGTTGTTGTGGGTGGCCACAGAAACTGTCTAATCTAACTCACTGTGTCAGCTTGGGACCCACCCTTCTCTTGTGTGGCTACAGACTGTGTTTGGCAGACCCTGACCTCTCAGCCCCGCTTGACTGAAAGGAGATGGCTCCTTTGCTTAGGTTTAGCCCCACCCAGAATCTGATCTGGTGCTGAACAGACCAAAGAAGGCGTGGGGAGTCTCATTTTCCAGCAGTGAGTACAATCCAAGTTATGTTTATGCAGTCTGGTATTCAGTGTGATTAATATAATTTCAGAGCTACAGCTTCATGGGGTCTCTGCCTTTCCCTAAGTCCTTCCTTATTGGTCTCGTTTCAGGTTTTGGTTTAGTATCTCAGTTTCCTTGCAGAAATTGGGAGCCTGATTCAACTCTCGCTTGCTTAGTCGAAGCTCTTCCTTTGTCTACTGATTGACTCTGTGAGGAACCCGAACTCTGTCCTCAGCATCATCTAGTTCAGAGCCCAGTGAACTGATCTCTACCTCCTGTTTGCTTTGCACTGACTGATGATTTCATTCCAACTGTTTTCAAAAATTGCTTGGAACCCATGTTTGAGCCTTTAAACTTTGTGCACCAAATTAAATTGGCTTAGATGTTGATGCCAAACTTTGTGAAGTCCAAGCTCACTCACACTCAGAAGAGCATACTGAGCTGGTGGATGACCCCCTTACCCACCTGTAGAGGCTGATCATACACAGTCTGCCCTTTCCTCCTCTTTTCAAACTCTGACATTCCAGTGTACCTGGAGGGCAAATCCTCTGAACTTCACTAATTCTTCAATAGTTTTTGGTGCACACTTCTTGCCTCAGTGTCTAGGATGAGACCAATTGTAAACAGGCTGTTGTTGAAAGAGAAAAGGGAAGAAATGCAATAAATGATTGTATCTAGAAAGTATAACAGTAGAGATAAGAAAAGCAGGTTCTTGTCTCATTTCTTCTACTTAGTAATAAAGAACTCTAGGCATATAGTGGGTGGGTCCCCCACTTGTACCCCTGGAGGAGGGCATGGCAACCCACTCCAGTATTCTTGCCTAGAAAGTCTTCAGGGACAGAGGAGCTTGGTGAGCTACAGTCCATAGGGTAAGCAAAGAATCAGACATGCCTGAAGTGACTTAGCATGCATGCACACCCCTGCTTGCAAAACTGGTCTTACTAGCTGCAAATATGATACTTGTCTAATTGACTCACCATGTTTGGAAAGAGTGACAAACATGTTCTGTAGTACTATTTAGGCAATACTATACCATGGGCATATTATGATTTGAATGGCCTTCACTGGAAACATGAGGAACACATCTCTCAAGTTCCACGGATACCATCCCAGCCACTTATGCACAGGGACTCTCTGTTGGGCATTTCAGGTAGACAGCTGATTGGTCTAAATCACTCAAGAGCTGAGTCATGCCCCAGCTGCTGAGCAGTTCCATAGGGACACTTGATACTATTTTCCCACTTGCATGATCTGTGCAGATTTTGTTTTGGTGATTATTCTATTTTTATTACTTCTCTTCTCCTAGGGAAATTTCATTGCCTTGTAGACATGAGTAAAACTCAGCCATATGTTGTAAAGTAGATGTGGTTGACTTTCAACTCCTACCTCTCCAACATTCTCCTGCAACAGGCAGCCAGAAATAAGTTCATGTTCCTCTGAATTACTGTTGCGCTCAGCCTGGCACAGTGGCTGGAATGATATGAACACTAAATAAATGTTGTTGAATGGATAAACAAATGAATATCCTATTTTTAAAATAAGCTTTTAATTTTAGATCTGTTATAGATTTATAGAAAAGTTGAGAAGACCGTATACCAGCATCCAGTTTCTGCTATTAGTAACATCTTACATTAATATGTTACATTTGTCACACTTAATGAACCAAGATCAATATATAATTATTAGTAGAGTTCCATACTTTATTCACATGCTTTTATTTAATGTCCCTTTTCTGTTCTAAAATCCTACCCAGGATGCCATTACATTCACTCATCATGTCTGCTTAGGCTCCTCTTGACTCTGTTGGTTTCTTAGACTTTCCTTTGCTTTTTACATCCTTGAAGGTTTTGAGGAGGACCTGTCAGGTGTTTTGTAGAAGGACCTTCCATCTTGGTCTGTCTTCCTTTTCACTTGTGATTAGTTCAGGGTTATGTTATGGTTTTCTTAGAGGAAGACTACAAAGCTTAAATACCATTTTCATCACATTATGACAATACACTGTCAGCACAACCGATCATTTGATCTTGGCCCTGATGATCTATCTGAGATAGCATTTGTCAGGTTTTGCTGGTGTAAAGTTACTCTTTTCATCCCATCTTTTCATACTGTACTCTTTGAAAGGAAGTCACTGTGTCTAGCCCATACTTAAGGAGTAGGGAGCTATGCTATGTGCCTCCTTGACAGTAAGAGTAAATATAAAAGAATTTGAAATTCTCCTGCATGGGAGAGTTACCTGTTATCCTCATTCAATAATTTACGTAAATAATATGAATTTATGGGTGTTTTCCATTTTTATCCCAATCTACTATTTTTTTCACATCTGGATTGAATATTGCAACACACTCCAGTACTCTTGCCTGGAAAGTCCCATGGACGAAGGAGCTTGGTAGGCTGCAGTCCATGGGGTCGCTAAGAGTCGGACACGACTGAGCGACTTCGCTTTCACTTTTCACTTTTCATGCATTGGAGAAGGAAATGGCAACCCACTCCAGTGTTCTTGCCTGGAGAATCCCAGGAATGGGGGAGCCTGGTGGGCTGCCGTCTATGGGGTTGCAGGGAGTCGGACACGACTGAAGCGACTTAGCAGCAGCAGCAGCAGGGAAGTAGAACTGATTCTTCCTGTCTTTCTAATTGCCTGACACAGAAAAGATGAACACCAAAATAGACAGTCATTTGTTAATTGAACTAAAATAAGAATTAAATTTCCAATGCCTGTAATGATATCCCAAAACAGCCTCAATGGTCTTTTGATATTACCTTATTATATTTAACTGCCCTTCTGAAAAAGATGTCAGAAATGGAATGCTCCTTAGAAAAATCTAGTGCCACACTTGCATTTACAGATGGTGAAACTTGGGACTGGAGAGGAAATTTGTAGGATGAAAACCTACTTTTCCTAACTTCCATTGTGATGCTCTTTAGACCTACTAAAATGTCCAGCAAGTCTAATGTACTCAACAGTTGGTTGAATTTGTATCTTTAGGCAAATGCAAGCCATCAAAGAGATTTTCTCTGTTCTGTATTTGTTTTGCAAAGTGAATTTTTGCTTTTAACTCATCTCTGAGGCAGAAATGCAAGGAGTCTGAATGAGCATAAGAATGACGATGGAGTGATCAATCAGCTGTTAAAGTGGACCAAGTGAGAGACCCTAAAGGCTAGTGCCACTCCACTGGCAGTGGAAAGAGAAGAGTAGATACATTGAGGGGCATTTTAGAAACAGAATTGTTTTAACCTGTAACCAATTAACCTGGGAGTGAGGAAGTAGGAGGTGCCAAAGGTGACATTGGGGTCCCTGGCTTGGGCAGCTAGATGGAAGGTGATATCACTGATCACATCGTGAGTTTGGAGAGGAAGATGAACTTGTTAGGTGGGAGATAGTTGTTAGGCTTTTCATACTTCCAGTAGGTATCAGGAAGGATGTGTGGAACTTAGAAGAGAAATTAATGTCCAAGGTATTAATCTAAGAATTAATGTCAGTTGGCTGATGAAGCCATTGGAGGTAGTGAGATCACCTAAGGAAAACAGTGAAAAGACAGGACTGACACCCGAGTTCAACAGGAATAGATGATAGAAGAGAAAGAAAAAACTGTCAGAGAATCAAATGTGGAGTGGTGTGTGGAACTCATTAAGGAGGTATGGTGGGTTGGTTAAATTCTGCAGTAAGCTCAAATCAGATGAGGATTTAAAGGCAGTTGTGAATGACAGTAATCAGGTCATGGATGAGCTTAGCAATAGTCATTCTAGATGAGAGGTGGAGGACCTTCTGTGAAGTGAGAGACACTGGAGAAATAGAGGGCTAAATCAATACATGGCCATTTTCATTTTCATTCATCCTGGCTCAAATTCCCTTCCTTTGCAAAGGTTGCAGGCAATTACATGAGAAAGGATTCAAGTTAAATAAGAAGAATGTCTTAATTGTTTTTATGAGACATAGGAATAGGTTAATGGGCTTTTTGAATCTCTCATTTTGGGAGAGTTTTAAGAATAAAGATGTAGCTATTTTAAATTGGAATAAGTTAGTCTTACATGAATGAGAAATGCTTCTGAATTTCTCTTTAATTCTTTGGCTCTTATTCCATAAGGCTGAACATATTAAAACTTCAAGGAGAGAGTTTTAGTTTTGCAGTGTGCTTAAAGGATAAATTTTCGCTGTCTGAAAAGATTGAATTTGCTAACTAGTTGATTTATTCAGAGGTCTCTGAATATTTTAGTATGCAATCAATTGTACTTTTAATAAGCCATAAACCATGTTTACTGCTTTATTTATTGAATTTAATCAAAGTGACTTGATGGCTAACTAGTACTGTGCTCTCAACAGGCCTCAGACACTGGGTCTAATTACTGGAGACAATAATATAGCAAGAGGATAAGATGATTTTATTCTTGAAAAATGGAAAAAGAGCAGGGCCAAGTCAACAATGTTTTATTTGTCTGTCTGGGAGCAGAGTTGGTCTGGAAGATACAAGGCCAATGCTGTGAAAACTTTCCTGTGGCTCTTCTCTTTTAAGCAGGTGCAAGTGACACAAGATTCCTATTAAAGAATAGCCTTTACAGCTCCTCACAGCCTCCTCTGCTGTGTCTGCCCAGAGGTGTAAACAGATTCAAAGGTCATCTGCTCTTAATATCCCATTTTTCTCCTCTTGGAGCCCTTTCTGTTGAAGTTACAGGCATTAAAATGAAGCAGCTCCCCAGTCAATCTGAGAACATCAAAAGAGCCCTTATACCCGCTACAGAGCCTTTCAGAATCCTCTGGGTCTTAACACTGCAAATGATTTGATTATGTTTGGTTCTACTTGCAATATTGATGGGAGTTAGAGGTGGCGGGAAGAGTCAAACTGTGCTTTATGTCTCCTTGTAGTCACATAGATCAGGGTCAGTTACATCCCTATCACCTGCAGGAAAGATTCCCCGTCATCTTTGTAAAAACAAAATGCATTGCGAAAACTTTTATAGACCCAAAGAGAGCTTTGAAAAAATGAGCTGGCACAGTAATAATTTGGTTTTCATGAAGCAGTTTTCTTTGGTGAATAAATAGCACTGTGTTTACAAACAGAATGAAGATCACTGAAAATCCCTTTATTTGGTTTTGACAAGTTCACTGAAAAATTGACAAGAGAAGCATTTATTTTAGATAGTGCTGACCAATCCAGTTAAGATCCTGCTGAACTAAATTTTAGGTTTTGTTTCATACAAAATGTACACCCACAGACTGGGGAAGCGAAGTTGTTTTCAGTGGTCTTTAATATTTGCTCATCAAACAGCCATTGGTGAATTGTTTTCTGAAATATATAAGCTTTAGGTTAGAGAAGACTGTAGCATGAAGGATCAAGTTGGTATTGGGAAGGTGTCACACTGTGTACTTGGTGTGAGCCCTTCAATAGCAGAGAAATATACATCCTAGCAAACACAGCACTGTTCCACTCCTGCCTGCAACCATGCGATTCCATGTTGTAGAAAGAAGTTCAGTGAAGAGAAGCCATGGAATCTAGAGGGTGAGGATTGTGAAGCACAGCTTCTCTGTTTCTAGGGATTTCACACTGTGTGCCATCCCATAGCACTCGCTGTATCTGGGGAGGGAGCAGAAGGCATACATGGCCCTGAACCTTGAGGTTTCCTGTGAAAGTGTCCACCACTGGATTGCCTCTGACTCCAGATGGGATTCTGTGTCTGCCATTGGCATGTATCTGTGCTTGTGTACAGGGAAGGGAGAGGCAGGTAATATGGCCCTGAGAAAAATTAAGGCTCCTCCTCCACTCAAAACGTAGTACTTTGCTGGGAGATCCATACTTTCTTAGGGAAAGTAGAAAGATAAAATGGAAATGAATTTTATGTCATTTTATTCTGAAAACATATTTATGTTTACTAACTTCTATAACAACACAATAGCTTTGACATAACAGTTATATTATATAGAAGCAAATGTGATTTAACTAAAATAGCATTGTACTAGCTTTGAACAAAGCAAACATTTGACAAAATATAGAGGACAGAGAAAAATTCTTTTTTCTTGTCCCACATAAATCATAGCACATGAGAAATAGAAAATGCCTTTAGCAAGAAGAGTAATGAACTAATAAATGAAAAAAACACCACTGAATTGCAAAATCTTTCATGAATATAGATATTCCCAAAACAGGAATTATATCTAAGCTCTTCTTACTTTCCACAGTGCCTAGCCTTTGGTTTGTGTTCAGTGAATACTTTTTTGAATGGATAAAATGCATTACAATGTTTTAATGATGTTTTACTTGCTTAGGGGAACTTTCTCAGGACAAATTCCTTTCACATGCCAAAGGGAGATTGGGAACGAGATTATAGGGTGCAAAGGAACAGGGCTCAAACAAGGAAAGAGGGGCAGGAGCAGGGCGTGAACAGGAGGCAAGGTGTTTTAGGGGGTTTGTGTTTTTGATGAGGGGGCTCAAGTCCAGGAACCTCATGGTGTGAAACCAGACGACCGATGAAGACGTAATGCCCAGTAGCTCAAGCATATAGATGGTCATCTGGACCCATTTCATCCTGAAGAGTCCTCTTCAAGCCCGGAGTTTTCTGATAGTAAAATCAGTTTGGAGACCCTAACTAATGTACCAACTCTCACAGCACCTGAATTTCAGCACTGGCTTGAGAAAAATAGGATTTCAGGGTCAAGGGGGAATTTTCTAGCGTCATTCCCAAATATCTGCTATTTGTATAAACTTTTCTCTGGCATTTAAATTCAATTCAATAGGACTTCATGAAACTGAAAACTAGAATGTGTGTGTTAGTCATTCAGTCATGTCTGATTCTTTGCGACCCCATAGACTGTAGCCCACCAGGCTCCTTTGTCTGTGGAATTCTCGAGGCAAGAATATTGGAATGGGTTGCCGTTTCCTTCTCCAGGGAATCTTCCTGACCAAGGGATTGGACCCAGGTCTCCTGCATTTCAGGCAGATTGTTTTTTACGATCTGAGCTACAGGGAATTCCTGAAGCCTTCAAAGTTTTGCCCAACTCTCACTTGGGGTGATAGTAAGACAAATGCAGAGAAGACAATTATGTTTAACAGAGGCAGAAGACAGAACTTGTCTGCTATGTACAGTACACTAATGTGTTCCAGATTTCTAAAAATCTCTGCTGATTAATCAAGGAACACGAGTCTGCTTTACTCTCCAGGTGTGTGTGTGCTAAGTCGCTTCAGTTGTGTCCCACTCTTTGTGACCCTATGGCCTGCTGGCCACCAGGCTCCTCTGTCCAGGTAGGTGCTTGTAAAAGAGGGAAAAGAATCTTCATGTCCATCTTCTAGCTACAGCCTTCTCTTTCTTCCTTTTAGCCCTTCTGCCTCCTTTCCCACCTTTCATTCATTCCTAAACATTTTTCTAAGAACCTATCATGAAGATGTTAGATGAGCTGAGGTATATGGGACACAATCCCTGCCTTCATGGAAACAGTGATGCAAATGAATGTTCAAATGAGGGCCGGCTGTGTTATGTCCTTCGTGTGCAGTGGGCTTGTAGAGAGGGCAGTTGAGAGGGCAGGAGGAGAACCTTGTGGAAGCACTCTAACCCAAAGGGTAGGCACATGGACAGTGGGGGCAAGGGAGCAGCTGGACATTTTCTGTGCATGAGCTCTGGTGTTCTTAACAAAGAAATGAAAAAGAATGCTCAGTTCAGGACTCTGGCATCCTGTACGAACTAGGAAGGCTTAGGTTGAGTATATTTCAGAGGAAAGAAATTCAAAATGCAAAAGAGGAGAAGCTAGCTTTGTAATAGGGGCTATACAGATTTCATCTTTATTATTTTAGTTAGCTCTCACAATAACCCTTAAAAAACATGAATTCCCCATATTCTTTTCAGTTGTAGAAACAAAGGCTTAGGGGGAGATTTACACATTGTCTAAGTTAAACTGTGACTATAAACATAGGTCCGTCTGATGTTCACATTTCTTTGGGAGTAAGGAGCTTGCAAAAGGTGATGGGGAATCTGAAGGAAAAAAGATTAGACAAGGACCT
This sequence comes from Redunca redunca, assembly GCA_006410935.1. Taxonomy (NCBI): domain Eukaryota; kingdom Metazoa; phylum Chordata; class Mammalia; order Artiodactyla; family Bovidae; genus Redunca; species Redunca redunca. Next base: position 220,843 of record SJYQ01002601.1, on the reverse strand, counting down.
CTTTTGTGTGTTGTCTCACAATGCTAGGAATATGACAGAAATGGCTTTCTTATTTCCAGTGCTCTATTACACACAACAAATCGCGTTATAATAAAAATTAGGCACTTTCCTCTAGTATCTTTTAGAGTAGTCAAGCAATTCATTTTCCATAGCAGTCTTCAAAGTTAACCAAATCCTATCCATCCCAGAGCAGATTCAGATATGACTAGATATCCTCCAAATTAAACAGATCATAACCAGCCTAGGAAACACAGTTATGAACCCAATCTAAATCAAATTTCATATATGCCTTTTACCAATAAATAAGGCGAACCAGTTACTGCTTTTCCAAACAGTTAATTGAATATTTCAGAAGAATTTATAATTGCAGTGTTATTGTCTTGCCATTCCTTAGTGTTTAGCCCTCTAATTTGAGATCTACTGGAGGGCAACATTTGCAAATGAGAAAGTAATTGAAATCTACTGCTGAATAAATTGATATTTACTGCTACATAAAATTAGCAGAATCATTTCAAATGGTATGGAATATATATTTTTTTCACTTCACTGGCTTCTTGTTTTTCTTTGATGGGATTGTGGTTGGAGATGATCCTCAGAAAAAGCATATTCTCTGCTTTACTGTATTCTCAAATAAGCAGTAGGAGGAAAGGAATGAGGACATTGTTGGGGAATCATAGACTATTGTGTTTCTCCACAATGAAGTCCTTCTCACTTCCCTGAATTTTGAGCCAATCTGAATTAAAGATATTATTAAGAGACTAACTCCATCTGAATAGACTTTTAAAAATTAGGTGATTGAAAGATGTGAACAAGAGTAATTGTGTACTTAGACCAGTACGAAAATGAGGCTGAATTCACTGGTATTGAGTTATTTTACACTCAAAGTTTAAAAAACAAATGAAATCTGAAAAATACACTATTAAGAGAAGGAAAAGACAAGCCACAGATTGGGAGAAAATATTTGCAAATCACATATTTGATAAATATTCAGAATATACACATCCAGAACTCACACACAAAAACTTCAGTAACTAAGCAAAAAGAAAACAACCCTAGGAAAATGGGCAAAAATCTGAATAGGTACCTCAGCTAAAATGATATACAGATGGAAAATAAGCATGTGACGTATCATTTGTTGTTAGGGAACATTATCATTTGTTGTTGTGTAGAGTGAAAGTCACTCAGTCGTGTCTGACTCTTTGTGACCCCATAGACTGTAGCCCACCAGACTCCTCTGTCCGTGGGATCAAGTCAAGAATACTGAAGTGGGTTGCCATTTCCTTCTCCAGGGGATCTTTCCTACCTAGGGATCGAACCCAGGTCTCTGGCATTGCAGGCAGATACTTTACCATTGAGCCACCAGGGAAGCATTTATCGTTAGAGAACTGCAAACTGAAACAACAATTATACATATATACTAGTACAGAACAAACATGTAAATGAATGTATGGATTGTGGGAGCTACTGATGAAGTAAGAGGTTATTATAGATATGCAGAAGGAGAAGGCTAGAATAATTCATATAGTACTGGACTTTAGGGGGATATATTGATATGGACTCATGTTTAGTTTAATATTGATGCAGATGGCTAAATATAGCAACACTTATAGATATGTGTATATACATGGCTTAGTATACATGCATGTATTTCGAAGTTCTGTTTGCTGTGAGAGCTTAGAAGCAAAGTCATCCCAGTAGCAATAAACACACCCAGAGTCCATATATTGATTTATAATAACATTTTCCAGTAAAAGGAATCAGGGTTCATTGGAGAAATGGTTAAGTCTAGGGTAGCTGCTAGAGAAGGAAATGGCAACCCACGCCAGTGTTCTTGCCTGGAGAATCCCAGGGATGGGGGAGCCTGGTGGGCTGCCGTCTATGGGGTTGCAGAGAGTTGGACACGACTGAAGCAACTATTGGACACGACTGAAGCGACTTAGCAGCAGCAGCAGCAGCAGGGTAGGTGCAGTGAATATACAATGATGAGCTTGGATTATACTGAAGTACCCAAAAGTAAAAACGTGCTCATAAAAAAATAATCTGAGGGGGGTACTTTAAAGGGGTGGAAGAACCAACTGAAAGAGCTCCCAAATGGCTAAAATTTGAACAATTTAAGCAACAAAATAAATAGTATGGCATTATAACCCAAAATATAAAATAAAGTACCATGAGTCTATTCCAATATAAAGATTTGATTGAATATATAGTTGAGGGAGAATAGGCCGACTTCCACTGCAGAATTCCAAATAATTTGTGTAGCTACTTTACAGCCAAGAAGGTAAAGCATAACTGCGTTCCCTCTCCTAATTATCTCTTAAACGTGATCTAAACAAAGTGTATGGAATGAAAAGAGGAGGAGAAGAAGAACTGTACAGTATGAGAACTACTACCCCGGCCATGTGATCAAGCTTAATGTCAATAGCGGATAGTGTTCACCCTTGACGCATCACTGTTTCTGTGCTCTTTCTTATGAAAACTCATAATCCCAGTCTAATCATGAGAAAAAGAGACAGATATAAAGTGAGGGACATTCTACAAAACAACTGACTATTATTCCTCAGAGTCATCAAAGACAAGGAAAGTCAGAAAGTGTCACAACATGGAAGAGCCTGAGTAGACATGATAGCCAAATATAGTGTGGTGTCCTGAATGGGATTCTAGAACAGAAAAACGGTATTAGGTTAAAACTAAAATGTATGGACTTCAGTTAGCAATAATGTATCAGTATTTGTTTTATTAAAATAAAAGTCTTATTCTGAAAACAAAGAAACAAAAAAGAATTGTACATGTGAATATCACGTGAATCCAGCACATAAAATGTTTAGGAGGTAATTGTGATAGAATCAACACGAAGGCAAAGGAAGACAGATAAATGTCGAGATGGAAACATCTCCATAACTGTGGAATGACAATGAACACTTTGGTTTTACATCTGCTAGAAGAAGGCAATGGCAACCCACTCCAGTACTCTTGCCTGGAAAATCCCATGGATGGAGGAGCCTGGTGGGCTGCAGTCCATGGGGTCGCTAAGAGTAGGACACAACTGAGCGACTTCACTTTTACTTTTCACTTTCATGCATTGGAGAAGGAAATGGCAATCCACTCCAGTGTTCTTGCCTGGAGAGTCCCAGGGATGGGGGAGCCTGGTGGGCTGCCATCTATGGGGTCACACAGGGTCGGACACAGTCGCTTCGGACTGAAGCGACTTAGCAGCAGCAGCAGCAGGGAACATACTACAAGTTTGAGAATTGTCTTTCACACGTGAAATAGAGTTTCTTTTGATTTTTACTATCAATTCTCTATTCCTAGTCTTTTTAACCATATATATTCCAAAATTACCTTTACATTTTCATTTCCTACTCATTTAAACAAATCTGTTCTCTGAGAAAACTGGTCTACTCATCATCTGCTGAATATGCACAAGAAAGACCTTATGCTCAAAGTTGTTCTTCTCCCTTGAATTCACTTTCCTCTTGCAGTTCTAACCATCCAGTAAGAATTCTTTGGTTTTTCTTGATTTCCTCAGCTGAAAGAGATCCCATCTTCTAATTCACAAAGTTGCTCTCTACTTCTCAAGTCAATCATATACTACCTTGTATCATGGTATTTTTAAAAATTAATTATTTTTTTGGCTGCCGTGGGTGTTGATTGTTGCAAGCAGGCTTTCTCTAGTTGCACTGAATGGGAGCTATTCCCTTGTTGTGGTGCACAGGCTTATTATTGCAGTTACTTCTCTTGTTGCACGTATCATGGTATTTTGTGTGTAGCTTCCCTATTGACTATTAAATCCTTTGGGGATGGAGCCCTGATTTGTGCATTTTTGTGTTCCCCATGGCTTCCTTCTTAGACATATACAGAAGGTTGATCTAATGAATTTTATCAATGTTGAACAGTCATTTAGTTAAGGGAAAAACTTGAGACCTAAATCAACTGGACTGAATTAAAAAGAAAATTTTAGTTATTTATTGTAGAAGTCCTTTGATGGAAAGGGACTTCTACATTTTCCCAACATCTGTTATTATTGTGGTCTCTCCATTTGCAGTTGATGATGCGCTGAGTCAATGCATGTCAGGTAATGCCTCTTGTGTGTGAGCCATTATTGCAATAATTAATAACAATGGCAGCTCAGTTGATAGGAACTTGGCAATGTGTGTATCCTTATCTTCAAAGCTCCGAATGGTTTGGTATTTGGCTTTTTGTGAAACCATTTAATAGGAAAGTGTGTGTTTAGAATTTGTTCCCAGCTCAAAGACTGACCCTTATCTCTAAAGCCCTTAATGAGAAAGCACCTGACAAATTGACTGGCACACTCCACTCCTCCAAGTAATTTCCCTTCCTGCCAAATGAGCCTCTTGCAGCCTCCATTTCTAACTCAGAAACTGTTGAATGATGAACAATCTGAAGCCAATGTCTGAAGCTTCAGAGAGCTCTCTTCAAAAGGTGATTTCACAAAGAAAAATTAGCTTATTGGAAAGGTGGGAAATCAATCAATCATTTTTTTTATTGTGCCAATTAGCTACTTGATGAGTTTGACTTGACTAAATTGACTGATTGGTTTTGTACTCCACAGCTGCCCAGAAAGGAATCTTCATGATAAACTGTCATGGAGTTCTTTTGTTTAATGAAAAATAGTCCCATAGAATAGCACTGCAAATATACAAAAATCAAATATGATTTTTCACAAGTTTTATTTGAAGCTACTCATAGAAAGTGTTGCTCAGTCGTGTACGACTCTTTGTGAACCCATGGATCATAGCCCACCAGGCCCCTCCATCCATGGAATTCTCCATGCAAGAATACTGCAGAGGGTTGCCATGCCCTCCTCCACGGGGATCTTTCCAACCCAGGGATTGAACCTGGCTCTCCCACATTGCAGGCAGGCTTTTTACAGTCTGAGCCACCTGGGAGGCCCAAAAGGAAGCCCACCAGAATCCTACTTATAAGGGCTTCCTAATTAGGATTTCTTCTTAATTTATGTGTAAACTAATTTGTTAAACCAGGCAGACAGTCAATAAATACCTAAAGTGGATAGAATTAATACTGTGACAAAAATGCAAAAGAAAATAGCTGGCCTTATTTCATTGAAAGGAAATCAGAACATAAAGCAAAAATTTTCAATTGAAAAGAATTGATTAAAATGAGACTAGAAAAGCTATAATCACTGAACCGAGTGTCCCTATCAAAAGAAGTAATTAGTAGTTTGTTAAACCACAAAATATTTCTAATAGAAATAATAATTTCAAATAATATGGAAATTGGGGAAATTTTTATGTAACCTTTAAATCATGTGTTCAGAATATTATTTATGGAAAACATTCAAAATATAAGTTTAAATTTTGAAAAAAAATTAGTGGAGAATCAAGAATTGATAATGTGATATGGCATTACTCTTTCAAGAAGCTTGGTTGAAAAGAAGGTGATCACAGAAACAGTACATAAATAGAATCAGAGAGGAAAGGGAGCTTTAAAATAAAAAAGGCCTATAGAATATGCTTGTTTTAATAAGCTGAGGAATTGTGTTAGTGAAGAAGAGACTGAAGATTAGGAGAGAGAAGGAGTAATTGATCAGAGTGGATCAATAGCAAAGACACAGATTGTCCTGGAATAAAATAATGTTTCTGCATCCTTCCGATGGAAGGACGAGGGAAATGAAGGTGCATATATGGATGTTCTTTGAGGTCAAGTGCTTGAGGGAAAGGTGAAGATTTGGGAAAATGGTTAATCAGAGGGGGAGATAACTGAAGATCAATAAATATATTGCAGAAAAAGACTGGAGGACCCATACATTCTAGATGCCCTAATTTGTATGGTAGTTTTATGATATTCTCTTTCTATGCCCATCAATTTGGATACAATAACAATGTGGAGAGGGCAATGGCAACCCACTTCAGTACTCTTGCCTGGAAAACCCCATGGGCAGAGGAGCCTGGTAGGCTGCAGGCCATGGGGTCGCTAAGAATTGGACATGACTGAGCTCTCTTGCTATGCCCAACAATTTGGGTATAATAAAAATAGTGATACTTTATTGTGATAAACACATATTAGCTCATTTAGTCTTCACAGGTAGCCTTTGAAATAAACACAATTACTATTTCAATGAGAAGAAAAGGTTTTGAGGCTAAGAAATTTGCCCAATGTACATAGTTGGTAGGTAGGTATTAAAACCAAGTCCCATCACTTCATGGGAAATAGATGGGGAAACAGTGGAAACAGTGTCAGACTTTGTTTTTCTGGGCTCCAAAATCCCTGCAGATGGTGATTGCAGCCATGAAATTAAAAGATGCTTACTCCTTGGAAGGAAAGTTATGACCAACCTAGACAGCATATTAATAAGCAGAGACATTACTTTGCCAACAAAGGTCCATCTAGTCAAGGCTATGGTTTTTCCAGTAGTCATGTATGGATGTGAGTTGGACCGTGAAGAAAGCTGAGCACCAAAGAATTGATGCTTTTGAACTGTGGTGTTGGAGAAGACTCTTGAGAGTCCCTTGGACTGCAAGGAGATCCAACCAGTCCATTCTAAANAGTCCTGGGAGTTCTTTGGAAGGAATGATGCTAAAGCTGAAGCTCCAGTACTTTGGCCACCTGATGTGAAGAGTTGACTCATTGGAAAAGACTGTGATGCTGGGAGGGATTGGGGGCAGGAGGAGAAGGGGATGATAGAGGATGAGATGGCTGGATGGTATGACTGACTCGATGGACATGAGTCTGAGTGAACTCCGGGAGTTGGTGATGGACAGGGAGGCCTGGTGTGCTGTGATTCATGGAGTCGCAAAGAGTCGGACACGACTGAGTGACTGAACTGAATTGAACTGAATCTGAACTAGAGACCCAGCTCATGCTGGGCTGCTTAGGTTTCTGTTTTAAATCAAAGACTTCTATGGTTAAAGGCCAAAAATGACAAGAAGTTTCAGTAATGCAAGGTGATTGAACTGTTCTGTTGGGTTATAAGAATTGTTCATGGGAACAGCCAGGCAGCCAGGCTGAAAAGAAAGTGAGGTCAGGAAGGATAGCCAATTGGTAACACTTGAGAGATCAAGGAACTGATGGTCTGTGTCTGGAGAGAAGTTGTGAAAGGGATGAAGGCACAACATCTGTATAGAAAGAGGAGATTATGAGCAGAGGACAGCATACTGGAAGTTTCTGAGGTGGTACATTTCAGAATGATGGCAGGGTGCAATTTGTAGCCATTGGTTTGAGTGGCTGGAGTAGATAAAGCAGAGAGGAAATGAAGGACTCAGGATCATATGAGAAGTTAAAAAGTGAAGATAGATTCCAACATCTGTGTGTAAGGGATATTAATTGTTGAATAATTTTCAGTCTGCAGATACTTATGTCTCTGCCGTAAGACAGGTAGAGTTTCAAGCTGTCAAGTGTAGCAATGGGCAAAGCAAACATATCTGTTTCCCTCAGAAGTTTCCATTCTGGTGTCTATATGAGAAAAATTAAGCCAGGAAGGAGAATAGATATTATCAGGTCAAGGGGTGTGATTGCTATAAAGGGTGGCCAGAGACCAGTGAGGCACCAGTGTGGCTTGAAAGCACAGATTATCTACAGAGACTGGGGGAGTGAGTGGTAGGTGCCAAGTTTTGTTAGGGTCTGAAAATAAGGAGTTAGACTTTTAACCAATTAATTTTGAGATGCTCATCAAATGTTAAGAGGACAAATGAATATTAAGTTCAGGTTGAATATAAGATTTTGGACTTCATGTATATATTCAGAAATATGGGCTGGAGATATAAATTTGAGTTATATAGATGGTACAAAAAATGAATGAGATTTTTAAGGAAGAGAGGGTAGGTAAAGACATGAAATGCTCATATAACTCTATGCAGGGACACTACTAAAAGATCAGGAAATGAAAGAAGTACAGCAAAGGGATCAAGCAAAAGTGACCAGAGAAAAAGGAGAAGACCCAAAAGAGCGATGCCATGTGGAGCATGCGTTTCAACATGGAAGACTGATCAATTGACATCAATATTGCTGGGGATTAAAAGAAAAATGAAGACTGAGAATTGACTGTGGGGTTAGCAATGGCCAGGTACATAGCAGCTGTGACAGAGCAGACTGGCTGGCAATGGCTCAACAGAGAAGGGAGAGAGTGGAATGGAGAGAGTGAGTATCAACATATCCTCCTAGTTTTCTATCTAACAGAGCAGAAATATAATGATAGGAAAAGATGTGGGATCAAAGGAATTTTTAAAGTTGAAGGTGGGAAAAGTTGCAGCAAGCTTGTAGATTGATGGAAGCTAACCAGCAGAGAAGGAAAAATTGATGATGCAAGAGAGAGAGAGACAATCGTTGGAACATTGCTGAGACATAAGTGAGAGGAGGTGAGATGCAGACACAGGTTGAGAGGTTGCTCTTGGGAGCGCAAGTAGTCCATCCATAGTTGCAACTTTCAAGTTGTTAAGAGGCTAGAATGCTAGCTTATAGGTGGCAGAGACACTTTATTCTGGATCTGCACATACCGAACACTGCTCAATGTTGTATAAATTTGAGTAAGTAATGGTTAATGACCTTGAACGTGGAGACGATCCATTGGAATTGCTCTTCTGCTCTCAAGGAGAACATGACTGAATAGCTGAATGAGCAATGTTAATAAACTGTGACAATTAAAAATCTGTGTGTTAACCTACCAAATGGATATTCAGTGTGACTTGCCCTTTCGGGAGTGAAATTCCTTTATTGAAAGCTACAGTCTGTGAAATGGGGGTTATTCCCTCCTCCCAACCCCCATCTCTTCTATTAAAGAAAAAAAATCTGCTTTTCATTCATATTGGTGTTCTCATTATATTTCATGGTTGTTTAAAATTTTCTCCCTCGTAGCCTATCTCTGTAAATAGGACCTATTTTTGCAAACAGGGAAACTGTATGTTCTTTTACCTTTTTATTTTCAGAAAATAAGGTATGTTAGAGTGGGAAGAAATCTGAAATGGGAATCAGGACACTGTGCTTCTTACCCTGGCTCTGCTACTGACTCACTGGGAATTGGTTTCTTCTCTGGAAAATGAAGTAGTTGGTCCAGAGGATCCATAAAGTCTCTTCTGAATCCAAGCAATGAAATCATAACAATCTAAATAATTCAGAAATTCACAGCTGATGCCCTTTATTTTTATATGCTCATAATATTCTTTGTCAAGAAAAGTCACATTTATATTGTTGAGAGGTTACCAATCACCCAGGCATTAATATCTTACAGGGTTATGGTGAAGATTAAAAGAGAAAATATGAAAGAAATTCACAAACTGTAAAGTGAAATACTAATCAGTCATTAATAACCTGTAGACACTGAAATGTTACATGCATTATTATCATGCAGTTTCTGCTTTTACTATATGGCTTTTGGGATATCAAATAAAGTCAGTAACCAAGGAATACAAATGGGGAAGGAGGAAATTTTACTTGAAGAAAGCGTACAAATTGCCTTTTTAACTTTTTTGTTGTTGAAAAATGGCCTTATGCTAATGCAGGAGTAAAAGGACTTTAAGACCCAGTGAAAGGCAGTGAGATAAGCACATAAGGGCTGGATGTATTGGTATTAATTTACCGTCAAACATTATGTCTACATCAGAATAGCATGGAAAGAAATATCGTCAGGTTTTAGAAAATGTTCAGCTCTATTTTAGAAATAGAACGTAAGCTAAGTAAATTGAAAATTTCAATTAGTGTGATAATTTAAAGGTTAAATCAACAATCTAATAATTCTAATCTATTATCATAATTATATTTTTACTTTCCTCCAAAATTATTTCTTTTTACATAATTCTAATTTTTTTATGTTTGAATATATTCCTTTATTCATTCATAGGAAGAAATCTCATAGTAGGCACCTATCTGGCTTCCCTGGTGGCTCAGAGGTTAAAGCGTCTGCCTGCAATGCGGGAGACCTGAGTTCGAGATCCCCTGGAGAAGGAAATGGCAACCCACTCCAGTATTCTTGCCTGGAGAATCCCATGGATGGAGGAGCTTGGTGGGCTACAGTCCACGGGGTCGCAAAGAGTCGGACACGACTGAGCGACTTCACTTTCACTTTCACCTGGCAATCTGCATTTTTTTCTTATAACAAGAATGGTGCTTCCTACTGAATAAACTGATATAACAGATATATTATAACATCACTGATAACAATGATAATACATTTTACATTTGAATAGCATTCAATCTTTTCAGGGCATCTTCACAATTATCTCACTTTATTCTGGCAAATATTTGCTGTATAACCAGGCAAGTCACTCTCTGTGCCCCAGTTTTCTTATCTGAAAAATGGGGATCATATCAATACTTTGTTCAAAGAGTTGTGTGAAGAGTAAATGAGTTAATCCGTGTAGGACATTTAGTAATCGTGTTGCCATAGTTGTTTATTATAATTACCATTATGATTATCACTCCTTCTTAGTGGTTTGGCACTTATACATGTATCAGTTCCTAGTGCCATTTTACAGTCGGCCCAATTACTGATCCACCTGAAGTGGGATAAACTCAGATTCTAAAGTCATCCAGGAGTAACATAAATGAATACCACATGACAGGGGCAACTATGGAAAGGAGCTTATACCTCTAAAACCAGCAGTCCTGCTCAGCCTCTGGTGATGTTGCCATATAGGAATACAGGGGTACAGTTGTAGTCTTGCCACACTGTCCAATTTCTCAAGAAGGTAGGAATTTAGATTTTATTTAATCTCCTGACATAAAAAAAGGTGAGTGAATTATTTGATTTTTGGTAAAGCATGTTGTAGGCCAAACACATGGAAGTCTGCAGGCAGGTTTAGGCCCATGATCAGCAACTTCCGTATGTGTACTTGCCACTGCACCTTGCATAGTAGGTCCTTGATATAGTCCTCATTGACTATAAGAATTGGGAAATCACGGCACCATTAAAATAGATATGTGAACTTCTTAAAGGGTGTTGATAATGGATAGATTGGAAAAATCTAAAATAATAGATGAAGATGAATGAGGCATTGTCTGGATGCCATAGACACAATCTCTACCGTGTTTCTAGGATGAAGCAAACTACATCTTTATAAATTCCTTGTCTTTTGGGAAGAATAGTGAAGGGCAGGAAGGTAAGGCAGGATGAGAAGAAGGATAGCAGGGGTGAGGAGGGGGGTGCAGAAATCACAAGACAAAACAAAAAATAAATCTTCAGACACCAAAGTCCATGCTTTTCTGTATCATCAGGCTGCTTCTAAATGAAATTAATGCTTGTACAACTCTTTCTAATCTACAGAACATTCACTGAGTCTTGCTTGGGGATTCTAATATAGTATTTATCTGCATTTGAAATCCAAGGTGGTGATTACTGAAGCTCTGCCTGTGTTTAGGGAGGTGGATGTTGAAGATACCTTTTAGAGCCAGATAAATGTGATGCTCCGATTCCACTGACAGGAAAAAAGCTTGTCAGTGATGCAGACAAGTGGCTCATCTTTGATGAGATTTAGGTTTATGGAACCTACCCTTCTTTCCGACTTAAAAAAAAAACAACATTTAAAATCACTTAAGTCCTAGTAAGATTCTTAGATAATTGAAAAAGGAATGAGTCATAATGAGTTTTCACTAATGCTTGTTGCCTCTCATCACTAATTCCACTGATATCCTATAGGGAACATAAAGAGCCTCTCATCTCACTGATTGGTGGCATGAAAAGGCATACGTCTGACACATGGAGTTTAACTCTGCCCTTTCTGAACCAGATGGACTTGCCTAGGGACAGAAGGGAAAATGCCTTTGTTCTCTGGCCCTCTTTCCTACAGAAGCTCGAATCCAGTCACTGTTATTCCTGATGGATTGGAGAATCCCAGATGTCATGCTCCATCATTATCCTTCCAGATATTTATCCCACCTTTGCACTTGCTCTCAGTTGCTATTCCACTGGGACTGTTAGAAGATTTAACTAACCATGGCATAATTCCACATTTAGTGCAAAGGTTCTCTTTGGTTTTGATATATTAGCTATTCCATTGCTGGTTCACCTGATGGTTGGTTGTAAGACAGTTTTACATTTCAGTCCCACAGGCAATTGAGAACTGAGTGTTTAAAATATTGTAAACAACATAGGGATCTTTTTTTCCCCTTAAATTTTGTATCCTCAAAGCCTGCAGTGCCTGATGACTATAAAGTGCTCAATAAGTGTTTACTGAACCAAATCAAAATCTTAAGCAATTTTCATTCCAGAAATGTTTGTAAACTTTTTTTGGATTTTAGAGACATATTTCTACTTCCCTGATGGCTCACTGGGTAAGAATTTGCCTGCAATGCAGGAGACACAGGAAACACAGGTTTAGTCCCTGGGTTGGGAAGATCCTCTGCAGAAGGAAACGGCAACCCACTCCAGTATTTTTGCCTGGAAAACCCCATGGAGAGAGGAGCCAGCCTGGCGGGCTACAGGCCAATGGGTGACAAAGAGCTGGACGTGACTAAACATCCATGAACACAAAGACTTATTTATATTTTGATAACCTCGTGAACTTAAGGGAGTCTGATTAGGACATTGCTGAATTAATAAATTATTCCCTCTGATACAGAATAGAGAATTCTGGTGACTATAACTGTATAGAAGTATTAATACAACCAGAATTCCTTATGTAAATGAACAGAGACTTCTAAATAGCAGGAAGGGTTAAAAAGCTGTCACAAAGACTATGCACATTACAGGAGAGGTACATAGTATTAAAATCACTGAATTAAAGAACTTAGTCTTTAGTTTCTCTCTTAAACTTCAATTCTTTTGGTTCAAGGGAAGAAAAGATATTTGTTCTATTAAATAAATGGTAGTAGTGGGAGAACAGTGCTGTGCTGAGCCATGTTGGAGGCTGAGGCAAAAAGAACAATTAGAATATTGCTTCTGATTTTTTTTTTTTTCAAAAAATTTATATTTTGTTCACCATGGAGTTTATTCACTAATTTTTTTTAAAAGATATTTTATTAAAATAGTATTTATCTGGATTACTGAGTTTTTTGATCCTCTCTTAAATTTTTCAGCCAAGGCGAGTGTCTCATTTGCCTTACCCAGTTCCGGTCCAGGATGTGTCAGCAGAAATGTTATTTTCTGGCTGGTGTAACATAGAAAAAACTTAACCTCACATCTTATTGTGATGCTGCGTCATTAAGGAACAAATGTAAAAAAGCATCTAATCTATTATTTTTATTAAGGGAGGAAAAATATCCTATTTTAGAGAGATTTATATCAGATTTAATAAAATTATAAAAGCCTTTTGGTTTGAAATGCGTTCAGCTGTAAGTAATGGCATATTCAGTGTATGTGGGCTTAAAATTATGAGTCTGTTTTTCTTACATAACAAGTGGTCTGCAGGTAGGTACTATAGAATTCCTTCTCTTGGTCTAATGCTTGTTGCCTTATAGTTGTGAACTTTCTACTCCAGTTCTAGCAATTTCTTGCTTTTAAATGCAGTAAGAAAGGGCAAAAACCTTGATAAGAATCTATATCCCCATTATTAGGGGTGCCCATGTCTTCCCAGAGGCCACACCAACATGTCTTTGCTCATATCCCCATTCAGAATAAAGAGCCAACAAGATCTCTTAAGGAGGCCGGGAAAGCTAGCTCTCACAGGGACCCAGTCACATTCCTTCCCTGAACAAAAGAACCTTAAGCCAGAAGGAAATAGTCTGGAGATAAGAGTGTCCTGACATGAGTTATCTCCTGTGGAATTTGTGTAAAGGATGCTGTAACTATCTGATAGTAAACATAAACTGTTGTGTTTATAAACTCATCTTCAAGTATGATGTTCTTGAAATTGTTCTCCTTTAGAGACTTTGTAGTTTTTATTACTTTTTATTTAGAAGTGAGCACCAATTGCCATCTCCCTAACATTCCCATTGGTAAATCTTAAAATATAAATGACAACAACTATGTGCACAGATCTGCCAGAAAGAAAGGTGGATGGCATGTGTTAGCAAGTATGATTAAAATATTGATTTCTGTGAGTTTGATTTTGTTATCGAGCACGCTTTAGTCAACAAGGTCTCATCCGTCAGCATTTGGGGTTAAAGTATCAATCCATTGACCTTCCTTTTCAACAAAATGGAAACATAGGTTGGCCTCTTTGGACCATTACATATATGACAGCATTTTAAGCAAACTATTTGCTACCACAAAACTATAGAAGTGTTTAAGAATATTTACTCATTCTTCTACAATGTTGACTTTTTCAGATTATTTTGTTCATAGGTGCTTCTTAGCTTTTAAATTGTAAATACCTCCTATTTTTCTTCAGATGACTTAATTACAGATGCTCCTCAGCTTGCAATGGGATTATGTTCAACTAAACCCACTGTAAGTTGAAAATATAAATTGAAAATTCATTTAATACACTTATCCTACATCATTATGGTAGCTCAGGGGTAAAGAATTTGCCTGTCAATGAAGGAGATGTGGGTTCAATCCCTGGGTTGGGAAGATCCCTTGGGGAAGAAAATGACAACCCACTCCAATATTTTTGACTGGGAAATCCCATGGACAGAAGCGCGTGGCAGGCTACAGTCCATGGGATCCACAAGAGTCAGACAGTGACTAAACAACAGCAACATCATCATAGCTTAGTCTGGCTTACCTTAAACGTGCTCACAATGCACCGTACAACATCCATTTTTCACCCTTGTGAACACTTGGCTGACTGGGAGCTGTGCTTTGCTGCCACTGCCCAGTACCACCAGATAGCATCCTGCAGCATACTGCTAGCCAGTGGAAACGATAAGAATTCAAAGTATTTTTTTTACTGAATATGCATCACTTTTGCACCACCATGAAGTGAAAAAAATCATGTTGTACCATGGTTAAGTCAGGAACTGTCTGTGTATAGTATACAGCCATGTGGATATAAGGATGATCTTTCCAAAAGTCCATAGAATAGGATGGCAATTCTTTTCTCTAGTTTGTGAGTCACAGAGGAAGGGTCAGCAAATTTCAACTGGCCAGTTAGGCTTCCTGGAGCTCTCACAGGTTTAGGGAGGTTAGGGGTCCAGTTTTGGAAGCATTGGATAATCACTGTAGGCTTGATGAGGCAAGAGTTTGGATATCTTCCTGACATAAAGTGTAACATACTAAAATAGGTACACATCATGGTAATTAACAGAATGGATTTTTGTTTCCTTTGTTGGTTTGTTTTATTTTAGGATTACTTTTGTACCCCGAGAGAACATTATGAGTTGAGTGAAAATTGTAGTAGGACTAGCATGTGCTTGGACTCAAAAGACCTGGTTTAGCTATAAATGACTGCTAATATTTATTTATAACAACCTTGGCTTTATTGCTCCATCCTTGGGGCTTGGTGTTCAGTTCAGTTCAGTCACTCAGTCATGTCTGACTGCTTGCGACCCCATGGACTGCAACATGCCAGGCTTCCCTGTCCATCACCAAATCCTGGAGCCTACTCAAACTCATGTCCATCGATTCGGTGATGCCATCCAACCATCTCATCCTCTCTCTCCCCCTTCTCCTCCTGCCCTCAATCTTTCCCAGCATCAGGGTCTTTTCCAATGAGTCAGTTCTTCGCATCAGGTGGCCAAAGTACTGGAGTTTCAGCTTCATCATCAGTTCTTCTGAAGAATACCAGAACTGATCTCCTTTAGAATGGACTGGTTGGATCTCCTTGTAGTCCAAGGGACTCTCAGGAATCTTCTCCAACACCACAGTTCAAAAGCATAAATTCTTTGGTGCTCAGCTTTCTTTATAGTCCGATTCTCACATCCATCCATGACTACTGGAAAAACCATAGCTTTGACTAGATGGACCTTTGTTGATAAAGTAATGCCTCTGCTTTTTAATATGCTGTCTAGGTTGGTCATAGCTTTTCTTCCAAGAAGAAGCATCTTTTAGTTTCACTTATTCACAAATTGGTGGTTTTTTTTTNTGGTGTTTTTTTTTTTTTAAAAAGAATAATCTCTTTCTTTGAATCTAATCTGGTAGAGAAACTGCATACATTTGGACTGATGAAAGAAGATCTACTCTACTTAAAATTATGCAGAGGGTCATCCCCAAACCCTGCCACTGAGTCTTTCTCTTAGACTTTGAAATTCTGCTGCAAAATCCATAGGCTGCAGGGGAGAATGCTTAAATGTTCAGAGGGAGGAATGAAAACTGAATAAGATCGTAAGGGATAAGTCGAAACTCATTTCTGTTGTCACTTTCCTGACTTTTTTTCTTTTTAAAATTTTTTGGGTTTCCTAGAAGTTCTAAGAAATTGCTTTCATGGCTTACCTTATGATTGTTTGAATTAACTTGTTTTGAATATATAATTATCTTCATTCTAATCATTTTTCTATGCATGTGACATCCACTGACTTTTACTGACATGCAGATGCAACATCTGCATCAGCAATTTTCTTTTTTTAATATAAATTTATTTATTTTAATTGGAGGTTAATTACTTTACAATATTGTATTGGTTTTGCCATACATCAACATGAATGATTTAACCTTCTTATTGTACGAAGAGCAAAAATGAATGTGCCCATGAATTTGTCACAAGGTTTCATCCGTGAAACTCCTGACACAGTGCAAGAAGTAGAACATTGATAGCATTCCAGAAACGAAATTTGTGGCCATCCCTTCTCCCCATCCCATGCCCCCATCCTGTGCTCCCTTTGTTATTCAGGTTCAGGATGGTGATGGGGTGCTACAGTTTCCATATCTGAGGCTTCACCATTCTTTTCAGCTCCCCTCTCCCTGCAGGCATCTCTTTATTCACCTCTGTTCAATTAAACTGCTTGCATTTGCTCTGTTTCCTGTCAGAAATCTGAAGGACACAAAACCTCTGTAGAATGTTTAATAGACATGGTATTAGCAGTCTTATTGAAAAGCTTTTTAACATTTCATGATTAAATATGATTCTTGCTGAGGGTTATTTTTTTAATACACATGATTTATCAGATCAAGGATGCTTTTTTCTTTTCCTAATTTCCTATATATATTTAAAAATCATGAATAGACACTGAATTTTATCAAACCATTTTCTGCAGTGATTGAGGCCATCATATGATTTCTTTCCTTGATTCTGTAGATATTTGAATTACATTAATAGCATTTTGAATGTTAAGTTCTGTTGAGTTCCTAAAATAAAGCTGTTTGGTCTGGTGNNNTTCCTTTTTAAAATATTACTGAATTTAATTTGCATATATCTTGTTTAGGATTTTCCATCTATATTTTGAGTGAGAGTTATCCATATTTTTACCCCATTTAATATATGCATTTAAAGCTCTAATTTATTTCCTATACTAGCGATTAGTTATATTATGCAGATTTTGATATATAGTATATTTGTCATTACCATTTATTTCAAAATATTTTTCTAATGTAAATGATGATAGTTTTATAACCATGCGTTATTTGAAACTGTATTTCTTAATTTCAAACTATGATGATTTTTTTGGTTATCTTCTTGTTATTAATCTCTAGGTAAATGGCATTGTTGTCAAACTAGACACTCAGTTCAGTACAGTTCAGTCACTCAGTCATGTCCGACTCTTTGAGACCCCATGAATTGCAACACACCAGGCCTCCCTGTCCATCACCAATTCCCAGAGTTCACTCAAACTCATGTCCATTGAGTCGGTGATGCCATCCAACCATCTCATCCTCTTTTGTCCTCTTCTCCTCTTGCCCCCAATCCCTCTCAGCATCAGGGTCTTTTCCAGCAAGTCAACTCTGTGCATGAGGTGGCCAAAGTATTGGAGTGTCAGCTTTAGCATCAGTCCTTCAAAGAACACCCAGGAGTGATCTTTAGAATGGACTGGTTGGATTTCCTTGCAGTCCAAGGGACTCTCAAGAGTCTTCTCCAACACCACAGTTCAAAAGCATCAATTCTTCGGCACTCAGCTTTCGTCACAGTCCAACTCTCACATCCATACGTGACTACTGGAAAAACCATAGCCTTGACTAGATGGACCTTAGTCAGTAATGTCTCTGCTTTTCAATATGCTATCTAGGTTGGTTAGAACTTTCCTTCCAAGGAGGAAGCATCTTTTAATTTCATGGCTGCAGTCACCATCTGCAGTGATTTTGGAGCCCAGAAAAATAAAGTCTGACACTGTTTCTACTGTTTCCCCATCTATTTGCCATGAAGTGATGGGACCACATGCCATGATCTTAGTTTTCTGAATGTTGAGCTTTAAGCCAACTTTTTCACTCTCCACTTTCACGTTCATCAAGAGGCTTTTTAGTTCTTCTTCACTTTCTGCCATAAGGATGGCATCATCTGCATATCTGAGGTTATTGATATTTCTCCCACCAATCTTGATTCCAGCTTGTGCTTCCTCCAGCCCAGCGTTTCTCATAATGTACTCTGCATAGAAGTTAAATAAGCAGGGTGACAATATACAGCCTTGACGTACTCCTTTTTCCTATTTGGAACCAGTCTGTTGTTCCATGTCCAGTTCTAACTGTTGCTTCCTGACCTGCATACAGGTTTCTCAAGAGGCAGATCAGGTGGTCTGGTATTCTCGTCTCTTTCAGAATTTTCCACAGTTTATTGTGATCCATACAGTCAAAGGTTTTGGCATAGTCAATAAAGCAGAAATAGATGTTTTTGTGGAATTCTCTTGCTTTTTCCATGATCCAGTGGATGTTGGTAATTTGATCTCTGGTTCCTCTGCCTTTTCTAAAACCAGCTTGAACACCTGGAAGTTCACGGTTCACCTATTGCTGAAGCTTGGCTTGGGGAATTTTGAGCATTACTTTACTAGCGTGTGAGATGAGTGCAATTGTGCAGTAGTTTGAGCATTCTTTGGCATTGCCTTTCTTTGGGATTGGAATGAACACTGCCCTTTTCCAGTCCTGTAGCCACTACTGAGTTTTCCAAATTTGCTGGCCTATTGAGTGCGGCACTTTCACAGCATCATCTTTTAGGAGTTGAAATAGCTCAACTGGAATGCCATCACCTCTACTAGCTTTGTTCGTAGTGATGCTTTCTAAGGCCCACTTGACTTCACCTTCCAGGATATCTGGCTCTAGGTGAGTGATCACATCGTGATTATGTTGGTCATTAGGATCTTTTTTGTACAGTTCTTCTGTGTATTCTTGCCACCTCTTATTAATATCTTGTGCTTCTGTTAGGTCCAGACCATTTCTGTCCTTTATTGAGCCCATCTTTGCATGAAATGTTCCCTTGGTGTCTCTAATTTTCTTGAAGAGATCTCTAGTCTTCCCATTTTGTTGTTTTCCTCTATTTCTTTGCATTGATTGCTGAGGAAGGCTTTATTATCTCTCTTTGCTATTCTTTGGAACTCTGCATTCAGGTGCTTATATCTTTCCTTTTCTCCTTTCCTTTTTGCTTCTCTTTTTTTCACAGCTCTTTGTAAGGCCTCCCCAGACAGCCATTTTGCTTTTTTGCATTTCTTTTCCATGGGGATGGTCTTGATCCCTGTCTCCTGTAAATGTCATGAACCTTGTTCCATAGTTCATCAGGCACTCTATCTATCAGATCTAGGCCCTTAAATCTATTTCTCACTTCCACTGTATAATCATAAGGGATTTGATTTAAGTCATACATGAATGGTCTAGTGGTTTTCCCTACTTTCTTCAATTAAGTCTGAATTTGGTAATAAGGAGTTCATGATCTGAGCCACAGTCCGCTCCCGGTCTTCTTTTTGCTGACTGTATAGAGCTTCTCCATCTTTGGCTGCTGCAAAGAATATAATCAATCTGATTTCAGTGTTGACCATCTGGTGATGTCCATGTGTAGAGTCTTCTCTTGTGCTGTTGGAAGAGGGTGTTTGCTATGACCAGTGCGTTCTCTTGGCAAAACTCTGTTAGTCTTTGCCCTGCTTCATTCTGTACTCCAAGGCCAAATTTGCCTGTTACTCCAGGTATTTCTTGACTTCCTACTTTTGCATTCCAGTCCCTAGAATGAAAAGGACATCTTTTGGGGGTGTTAGTTCTAAAAGGTCTTGTAGGTCTTCATAGAACTGTTCAGCTTCAGCTTCTTCAGTGTTACTGGTTGGGGCATAGACTTGGATTACTGTGATATTGATTGGTTTTCCTTGGAAACGAACAGAGACCATTCTGTCATTTTTGAGATTGCATCCAAGTACTGCATTTTGGACTCTTTTGTTGACCATGATGGCTACTCCATTTCTTCTAAGGGATTCCTGCCCGCAGTAGTAGGTATAATGGTCATCTGAGTTAAATTCACCCATTCCAGTCCATTTTAGTTCGCTGATTCCTAGAATTTGACGTTCATTGTTGTCATCTCCTTTTGTCACTCTTGTCACCTCCAATTTGCCTTGATTCATGGACCTGACATTCCAGGTTCCTATGCAATATTGCTCTTTACAGCATCAGACCTTGCTTCTATCACCAGTCACATCCACAACTGGGTATTGTTTTTGCTTTGGCTCCATCTCTTCATTCTTTTTGGAGTTATTTCTCCAGTAGCATATTGGGCACCTACCAGCCTGGGGAGTTCCTGTTTCAGTATCCTATCATTTAGCCTTTTCATACTGTTCATGGGATTCTCAAGGCAAGAATACCGAAGTGGTTTGCCATTCCCTTCTCCAGTGGACCACATACTACATAATTTTAATTTATTGATATTTGTTGATGCTGGTTTATTACTCGGAATATGGTTAAATTATATAAGTGTTCTGTGTATGTTTAAGGATGTTTACTCTGCAGTTGTTAGATAAATTATTCTCTATATATTTGATAGGTGAAATTGACTGTGCTATTGAGATATCTTATATTCTTAGGGAAAAGCAGTCTTGGTGAAAACTTTTTAACAAAATGCTGAATATTTGTCTGCTTCTTTTATCAGTTCTAAGAGAGATGTATTGAAATGTCTTCCAATGTGCTTGTGAAATTGCTTATTTCTTTTACTTCTGTGAAGATTTTGCTTTAAAGGTTTGCAGGTTCTTTATTAGGGGTAAAAGTAAAACATTTTTATATCTTCCTGGTCAATCAAATATTTTATCTTTATGATATATATTTCCTTATCTCCAGTAATGCTTTATTTTCTTTAAAATTTGCTTTGATATTAATATAGTCACCCCTACTTTCTTTTGGTTAGTGTTTCCTAGATCTTCTTCCATTCTTTTCTTTTCAAGTTAGGTATATCCGTATTGTTTTCTGAACAACATATAAGGTTATTTGAAACTACACTCTTTCAATATATGTCTTTGAATTGGAGCATCAGTTCTTTAACCTTCACAATGTACTCACTGACATATTTTGGTCTAAGTTTAAAATCTTAGTGTTCCTTGTTACTTTTTTTTTCTATAAATAATATAAATTTTTATATCCATAAATAGATAGTCTATGCATCCTATTTTTCTTCTGTGTACTTATAAGATGTACATTTTTTTTTACCATCCTCTCAGTGGTTATGTACAGTATGATATGCATCCTTAAGTTACCAATAGTTCATATTACTTGATATGAACACAAGACAATGTACATTTACCCAGACAGTGCACTGGGACACTATAGGATGAGATGGTTAGATAGCATTACTGACTCAGTGAACATGAATTTGAGTAAACTCCATGAGATAGTGAAGGACAAGGGAGCCTGCGGTAGTCCATGGGGCTGCAAAGAGTTGGGCACGACTTAGCAACCGAACAACATCCTCTGCTAACATGTATGCTATTGTTTTTTGTGTTTTATTTCATTCTATATTTTAATCTCAAGGCATTATTAATATTGATTCGCTCAGCTAACATGCATTCATATTTTCTCGAAGACTTGTTATTTTAATATTTATTTTCCTTTCTCCATCCCTGAGCTTCCCTCTGGGATCACTATTCTTCTGCCAATAATATATCTTTAGTATTTATTATGGTGTGAGTTTGATGATGGTTAAGTCTCTTATATTTGTTTGTCTAAATCCTATTTATCGTTACCTTAAGATTTTCACTTGGAATAAAGTTTTATATTATCTGCCCTGCATTTTGCATTGCACCCCTGCCACAGCATTTTGCAGATATTCTGTTTTCTGAATTGTATAGTTTTTGTTGAGGAGTCAACAGGCACTCTAATTGTTGCTCCTTAAAAGATAATCTCTTTGTTTCTCTGTCTCTCTTTCATCTCTTTTAAGATTTTCTTTTTGGTATCTAGTAATTTTGAAATGATTGTCTATTTTGTTTTACTTCTTTTATCTTGCTTGAAGTTCTCAGAGTTTCTTGATTCTGTGTTTTCCATTATTTTTGGAAAAATCTCAGCTATTATGTCTTTGCTGCTCCCTCTGTCTCATCCTCTCTTCTCTGCCACTTCATAGGTATGTATATTAGACTTATGGATATATGCTATGTATCTACTTCTTTCTCTCTTTTTTTTAACGATTTTATTTACTTATTTTTGGCTGCGCTGGGTCTTCGATGCTATATGGGCTTTTCTGTAGATATAGAGAGTGGGGACTATTCTCTAGCTATGGTACATGGGCTTCTCACTGCAGTACCTTCTCTCGTTGCAGAGCATGGGCTCTCGGCTGCGTAGGTTCGGTAGTTGTGGTACATGGGCTCAGTAGCGTTGGCTCAGGGCCCTAGAGCACAGTCTCAATGATTGCGGCACACGGCTTAGTTGCTCTGCTGCATGTGGGATCTTCCCAGATCAGAGAATGAACTCGTGTCTCCTGCACTGGCAGGCTGGTTTTTTTACCACTGAGCCACCAGGAAGCCCTCTCTTCCTCTTATTTTTAAAGTGCTTTGCTCTTTTTATATTTCCTTTGAAGCCTTAGAATTCTCAGAACTCAAGACCTGTCAATTCAATTATTTCTTGAAATATCCTCTCAGTATCCCAAAGTTACTTTAAACTCCATATATCTAAAACCAAAATAATATTTTCCCAAAATAATATTTCTCAAACCTCACTCTTTTTCCAATCATTCATATTTAAATAAATATCATTATTTTCCATTTCCTCTTAACATATATGAAAAATGAAAATAAAGTAGACTTTATTTCTTAGAGCAGCTTTTGTTCAGAAAAATTGAACAGAACAATATGGAGAGTTCCCATTTAATCCCTTTCCTCCCACCTCAGTTTACCCTGTTACTAATATTTTGCAAGATGTGGTACATTTATTTAAATTGATAAACTAATAAGTGAACTAAAGAATGAACAGGCTTCATTCTTTGTATTGTATAATTCTGTGGATTTTGCTAAGTGTATAATATCATGTATCCACTATTATCGTATCACACAGAATACTTTCACTGCTCTGAATATTCCTCGTCCTCTGCCCATGTATCCTTCCTTCCCATCTCCTGAAACCACTGATTTGATCTTTTTTACTGTCTCCATAGACTTACCTTTTCCAGAATGTTATATAATTGAGATGAATTATAGAAAGTATGGGCTCCCAGGTGACTCAGTGGTAAAGAGTCCACCTGCCATGAAGGATTTTCCAAGCAAGAGTACTGGAGTGGGGTGCCACCATGGACGGATGAGCCTGGTGGGCTGCAGTCTATGGGGTCGCTGAGAGTTGGAGATGACTGAGTGACTTCACTTTTACTTTTCACTTTCATGCATTGGAGGAGGAAATGGCAACCCATGCCAGTGTTCTTGCCTGGAGAATCCCAAGGGTCGGGGAGCCTGGTGGGCTGCCATCTATGGGGTTACACAGAGTTGGACATGACTGAAGTGACTTAGCAGCAGCAGCAGCAGCAGCCAGTGAAGGAACTGCAGGAGACACAGGTTCAGTCCCCGAGTCTGGAAGATCACTTGAAGGAGGAAATGACAGCCCATTCCAGTATACTTCCTTGGAAAATCCCTCGGACAGAGGAGCCTGGCGGGCTACAATGTATGGGGTTGCAAAGAGTTGGACAGGACTGAGCAACTGAGGATGCATGCATAAGAAACAGACTGTGCCTTTTCAGATTGGCTTCTTTCACTTAGCAACATGAATTTACAGCTCCCCTTTGTCTTTTTTGTAGCTTGGTAGATCATTTCCTTTTATTCTTAAATAATGTTTTGTTGTCTGAATGTACAGTTTAGCCATTCACCTACTGAAGGACATGTTGGTTGCTTCTAATTTTTTGGTAATTATGAATGAAGCTTTAATAAAGCATGCAGGTTATTATGTGGACACAATTATTCAACTCATCTGGATAAATACCTAGGAACATAGTTGTTCAGTTCAGTTCAGTTCAGTCACTCAGTCGTGTCCAACTCTTTGCGACCCCATGAATCCCAGCATGCCAGGCCTCCCTGTCCATCACCATCTCCCGGACTTCACTCAGAATCATGTCCATCGTGTCAGTGATGCCATCCAGCCATCTCATCCTCGGTCGTCCCCTTCTCCTCCTGCCCCCAGTCCCTCCCAGCATCAGAGTCTTTTCCAATGAATCAACTCTTTGCATGAGGTAGCCAAAGTACTGGAGTTTCAGCTTCAGCATCATTCCTTCCAAAGAAATCCCAGGGCTGATCTCCTTCAGAATGGACTGGTTGGATCTCCTTGCAGTCCAAGGGACTCAAGAGTCTTCTCCAACACCACAGTTCAAAAGCATCAATTCTTTGGCGCTCAGCCTTCTTCACAGTCCAACTCTCACATCCATACATGACCACA
>SJYQ01002601.1:183387-195876 GCA_006410935.1 Redunca redunca | reverse complement strand
GAGAGTGAAAAAGTTGGCTTAAAGCTCAACATTTAGAAAACGAAGATCATGGCATCCGGTCCTATCACTCCACGGGAAATAGATGGAGAAACAATGGAAACAGTGTCAGACTTTATTTTTTTGGGTTCCAAAATCACTGCAGATGGTGACTGCAGCCATGAAATTAAAAGACGCTTACTCCTTGGAAGAAAAGTTATGAGCAACCTAGATAGCATATTCAAAAGCAGAGACATTACTCTGCCGACTAAGCTCCATCTAGTCAAGGCTATGGTTTTTCCTGTGGTCATGTATGGATGTGAGAGTTGGACTGTGAAGAAGGCTGAGTGCCAAAGAATTGATGCTTTTGAACTGTGGTGTTGGAGAAGACTCTTGAGAGTCCCTTGGACTGCAAGGAGATCCAACCAGTCCATTCTGAAGGAGATCAGCCCTGGGATTTCTTTGGAAGGACTGATGCTGAAGCTGAAACTCCAGTACTTTGGCCACCTCATGCGAAGAGTTGACTCATTGGAAAAGACTCTGATGCTGGGAGGGACTGGGGGCAGGAGGAGAAGGGGACGACTGAGGATGAGATGGGTGGATGGCATCACGGACTCGATGGACGTGAGTCTGAGTGAACTCCGGGTGTTGGTGATGGACAGGGAGGCCTGGCGTGCTGGGATTCATGGGGTCACAAAGAGTGGGACACGACTGAGCGACTGAACTGAACTGAATTGAACTGAACCACTGATAAATGAGCATTCCTGTTGTTTCACGTTCTTTCCAGCCTCTGGTGCTGCCATGTTTTAGATTTTAATCATTCTAATAGGCAGGCAGTGGGCATCTCATTGTTTACATCCATTAGCCTTACAAAGCAGACCCTTTAGCCCTCTTTTTCTCTCCCTTAGCTCTTATCATCAGTCTTTTTTGTAGATTTTCTTTCTACACATCTTTCCATTTTGTCTATTCCCATCTTCGTAGCTGTTATCCTAGCCCAATCTGATATTACCTCTGCTGCTGCTGCTAAGTCGCTTCAGTCGCTTCTGATTTTGTGCGACCCCATAGACGGCAGCCCACCAGGCTTCCCTGTCCCTGGGATTCTCCAGGCAAGAACACTGGAATGGGTTGCCATTTCCTTCTCCAACACATGAAAGTGAAAAGTGAAAGTGAAGTCGCTCAGTCGTGTCCAACTCTTAGCGACCCCACGGACTGCAGCCCCCCAGGCTCCTCCATCCATGGGATTTTCCAGGCAAGAGTACTGGAGTGGGGTGCCATTGCCTTCTCTGGATGTTACCTCTAGATTACCTCAAAGCTGTCTTATACCCTAAATAATACAATCATAGCAATCTTTTCAAAAAGCAAGTCTGCAAAACTTGCTGGAATCTTCCCAATACATTTGCACTGTGTTAAGATAAAACCAGATTTTTTTTTTTTTTTTTTGTCAAGACGTTCAATATTCTGTGAACCAGAGTCTGGCTCAGAGGTTAAAGCATCTGCCTGCAATGTTGGAGACCTGGATTCGATCCCTGGGTCAGGAGGATCCCCTGGAGAAGAAAATGGCAACCCATGCCAGTATTCTTGCCTGGAGAATCCCATGGACGGAGGAGCCTGGTGGGCTGTAGTCCATGGGGTCACAAATGTCGGTGGCGACTGGGCAACTTCACTTCACTTCTTCACAGTGTTCTGTATGGCTGTCCCCTACTTACATCTTCAGTCTCATTTGGAATCACACCTCTGTGCTGACCCTGCTGGCCCTACTGAGATTCTTGAAAACACTTCTTATGATGTTCCATTTCTTCTGCCAATTCTGATCTTCTTCCCCACTTCACCCCACTCCCTTTGCCTAGTTTATTCCTATTCATCCTTCTACTGCAAGCACAAAAGTTATATTAATACATTAGAGAAAGTTCCCCTGAGCTCAACAAATAGTGGGTTTTCCTTTATCCTTGAATGATACCATATATCGTATGTGAAAGTTGTAACATTTTACACTTGTTTTATGATTAAATAAGGTCCTAAGTTTGAGGAGGGGTTTGATATTTGTTCATATATTTCTTTCTATTTATTTGAACTCCGTACATCTTCAGCAACAAACACACTGCCTGGAATCAAGTAGATGCCTCATAAAAAATGTTGAATAAGTTCTTTTTTCTAGAGAATAATGAGATTTATTAGAAATCAAAAGTTAGGGGCTTATGAGCTATATAGTCAGAGAAATCTAACTGACAATTAGATATAAAGCAAAAGATAAAAAGAGAAAAGAAATAGAACTATCATTTTTATGCATAGTATTTTCTTTTTCTTATCACATGAAAGGAACCTATAGGAGAGAAACAGCTATTTAGGGGAAGCGTCAAGGATCTTAAAAATGATGGCAATTAAAAATATATCTTAAATTAAAAAAAAATGCTTCTTTTATTTTCTAGTATCCTATAAATCCAAGAGGTTTTTCTGTGTTTCTACTTGGATAAAATACAGAATTTGTGGTTTTTAAGTGGCCCTGTCCATATGCATTAATGCTCCCTTAATCATGATGCTTCTGTACTTGTATTATCCTCAAGTTAAAGAAACACAAGTATATGTATGTCTATGGCCCAACAGGTTACAAGAACATAATAGAAAACAGCCCATTGTCATCCTTTCAAGCCCATTCCCAGATGTCTTTTCCGTGCACTAAGGTTATTTGCATGTGATGAGATTTTGGCTAAACTTTGGACCACATTGTGGCTTTATAGTATTGCTCACTCTAAATAAAGGGTCTGCATTTCCTCTGAGATCTGAAAAATAGCCAGCACAAGGCTCTGCACCTTAAGGAAATTTGTGAATTATAATTAAGGCAATGAGAAGGAAGTTTGTTTTGGGATGGTTCTTTTCTTTTAAGAATCATCATGAAGCCTTTGGATATGCATTCCTAACCTCTGATATAGACCGAGTCACAATGAAATCTTCTGGTAAGTCTAGGTTAGCCTGACTTAGTGCATTTATGTTCAAAGCTGAATTTTCTGCTGGACATGGGTGGGGATAAATTGGATTGCAGAGAACTATTGACAAACTCTTTGGGAAGACATCATTTATTTCAGTGGATGCTGGCATTTCAAAATTTCAAAAATCTTTTTGGGCACTAGTCATGTGCCAAGTGTAGAATTAACATGTGGGCATAAAAAGTGATTTATTTGGCTTACAAATGACAAAGGACCTACATGTGCAGTGGACTATGAACTGTGTGAGAAAAAAGCCTCAATTAATGTGTGCACTGAGGTCAGGTAACATCGTGCTCCATAATTTGGTCCCATTCTATCTATGTGATCTTGTTTTATGTTTCTCTTGGCTAGTAATTTACTCAGAGGAACTCCGGGGAGGAAACTCTGGGACTCTGGGGAGGGTGTTGTTAAGGGGCACCTCACTAGGCAGCCTCCAATCTTTCACTCTCCTCCTCTTTGTACTGTAGTAGTTTTGTTTTTGTCAACAACAACAACAAAAATGCACAATGTGAGAGTTGCAAGTTAAGCTTTATTTGGGGGCAAGAGGAGGACTGCAGCCTGGGAGCCAGCACCTCAGATAGCTCTGAGAAACTGCTCCAAAGAGGAAGGGGGGAAGGTCAGTATGTACATGATTTTGGTGAAGGGGTAGTTCATGCAACCAAGCACGTATCTTTGCCAAAGTGTTCTGCTAGTCACCAGGAGCTGATGTCACCGTGAAGAGATTAAGTGCTTTTCTAGATATGAGGGGATACAGGAATTGGGTTCATAAAATCAGTTCCTGAAAATATCTAACTATCTGAAGACCTGTCAGTTTTCCCAGAGCAGAGAGTGCCTCATTCCTGATCTCCACCCAGAGCTCCCTTCAGGGGTGCTGAAGCTCAGCAGCTGCAGCAGCATACGATTTGATCCTTGTAGGAGCAGATTGCAAGTGCCCATGGCAAGTGAAAATTTGCAGTTGGTATTTGTTTTACATATTGTGTTCTTTCATCTGACTTTATTGGAAGGAGTGAATGACTAATACATTTTGAAAATTCTGATTCCAGGATAAACCATCTCTTCTAGTTAGACTGCTCATCTTTATTGTCTCCACTCGTCAATAATATATGTCACAGTTGTTCACGCACCTTTGTTCGCTGTTTCTTTTTCCTTCTTCCCACTTGGAAAAATCTATGTTTTCCCCATCTACCATGTTTCTGCTCATGGGAGATCCTTCCTCCAAGGTTTGGTTCTGTGGAAGCTTCCTTAGTAACTCACCTGAGTCTATAACTTTTCATCAAAATGTTGAGTATAACTCATTTCATACAGTATCTTTAGTAGATATTTATTGACTAAATGAGTATATAACAGAACAAAATGTGAAAGAAAATAAGAAATTATCTGAAGGGTAACCCCTGTAAGTTCAGCTGTATAAAACGTACAGATTTTCATTTTTCAGTCTTATTTTTGGAAATTTTATACAATTTCATTTCTTAAAAGAATAGAAAGAATTGGGAAGGGAAGAGCTACATACATTCATCCCTCAGTGTCCCTGGGAATTGGTTTCAGGAACCTCTGCAGATATAAAAACCTGAGATTCTCAGTTCCCGTGTATAAAATGGCATAGTATTTGCATATAACCTAGGAACATCTTCCTCTATACTTCTCTAGATTACTTACAGTACCTAATACAGTGTAAATGCTATGTAAATAGTTTTGAATACAATGTAAATACTATGTAAATAATTACCCCTGCACAGCAAGTTTAATTTTTGCTTTTTGGAACTTTCTGGAATTAAAGTTATTTTTGAACCCACAATTGCAGACCTTGTGGATGTGGACTGACTGAAGTTTCCTTCAATGGAAAGCAGTTTTAATCTCTAAGAGCTATGCTCTTCTCAGGATTCCTGAGTCTCTGTTTAGCCTTAAAGAAAGACATCTGACCAGTATGACAGATATTAGAGCTCTTTTTAGAATTTTATAATCTCTAAGGGAAGGTTACCTTTTGT
The DNA here is from genome assembly GCA_006410935.1 of Redunca redunca. Taxonomy (NCBI): domain Eukaryota; kingdom Metazoa; phylum Chordata; class Mammalia; order Artiodactyla; family Bovidae; genus Redunca; species Redunca redunca. The sequence goes on along the minus strand of SJYQ01002601.1, from coordinate 190,934 downwards.
TATAAGTTCTTCTATTTCAACAATTGAGTAAAACTTTTTGTGTATCTATGTACTCTGAAAAGGATGAGAGAAACGGAGTAGATTGAGGCATAATTTCCGCTTCTAGTGCTCACAATTCAGTGAAGAAACCATAACAAGAGAAGAAAGACTGCAGCCTATGTTAAGAATTAGAGTCGATGTAGAAAGTGCAATAGTAAATAGAGGAGGAGAGGTTGTTTCTTTCTGAAGGGATCTCTAATAGACCTGATACCTCTATCTGATACCTCTACCTGACACCTCTACCTACCTTCAGCACTGCCTAAAGATTGTACAAGTTCAAAAGGGGAAAGTGAGGTCAGAGTATTGAAGGATCAGGGGACATCATGGTAAAGGCACAGAGTCAGGAAATTATAGGAGATATGTGTGATTCAGTGAATCGTATGTGTGACCCCAGCACCAGTTACAACTGGGGTTGGCATATAAGATGTAATGTGGAAAATTTGTTACAACCAGTTCATAAAGGATATTTGATTTGATGTGCAGGTAGGGGCCACTGAATATTTTGCAAAGGGGCTTGATATGACATGGTAAGGCTTTGGAGTTTGGTGACAAAACAGAAGAGGAAAAAAGATTTAGAAAACTGTTGGAATGCTCCTGACAAATTTTAATGATGACTGAACCTCAGGCAATGGCAAGGAGACCAGATGGAAGGACTGATGGTGAGAAATGCTTCAAGAACCAACCCACAGGATTTGATACCTCTTTGATGGGATCGAGATAGAATATATTTTAATAGAAAGATAAAGTACTTAAAGATGACTATGAAGTTTTGAGCTTGAAATATTTAGGGGGATAGTGATTATATTTATTGAGATAAAAAATATAATAGAGGAAACCTGAGGGTAGAGAGGAAGAACTAGTGAAGAAAGATGGTGTCTTTAGTGGTGCATATGTTAAATGTCAGATGTCTATAGGTTATCCATGAAGTGGTGTCCCATGGGGATTAAAGATGCATGGTCTGAAACAAGAATGGAAAACTTATTTGGGAATCATTACTTCAGAAGTTCACCTAGAGAAAGGATAGACTACTCACTCTAGTATTCTTGGGCTTCTCTGGTGGCTCAGATGGTAAAGAATCTGCCTGCAATGCAGGAGACCTGGGTTGAATCCCTGGGTTGAGAGGATCCCCTGGGGAAAGGCATGGCAACCCACTCCAGTATTCTTGCCTGGAGAATCTCCATGGACAGAGGATCCTGGCTGGCTACAGTCCATAGGGTCCCAAAGAGCTGGACATGACTAAGCGACTAAGCACTACAGAGTCAGACTTTATTTTCATGGTCACCAAAATCACTGCAGACAGTGACTGTAGGCATGAAGTTTAAAGATGGCTGCTCCATGGAAGAAAAGCTATGATCAACCTAGACAGCATAGTAAAAAGCAGAGGCATTACTTTGTCAACAAAATTTTGTATAGTCAAAGCTATGGTTTATCCGGTAGTCACGTATGGATGTGAGAGTTGGACCATAAAGAAGGCTGAGTGATGAAGAATTGATGCTTTTGAACTTTGGTGTTGGAGAAGACTTTTGAGAATCCGTTGGACTGCAAGGAAATCAAATCAGTCAATCCTAAAGGAAATCAACCCTGAATATTCATTGGAAGGACTGATGCTGAAGCTGAAGCTTCAATAATTTGGCCACCTGATGTGAAGAGCTGACTTATTGGAAAATATCCTGATGCTGGGAAAGATTGAAGGCAACAGGAGAAGAGGGAAACAGAGGATTAGATGGTTGAATGGCATCATTGACTCAACAGACATGAGTTTGACCAAGTCTGGGAGGTAGTATAGGATAGAGAAGTCTGGCGTACTGCAGTCCATGGGGTCACAGAGTCAGACATGACTGAGTGACTGAACAACAACAATTACAAAGTCATAATTAAGTCACAGAGGAAAGCATAGAGGCTCAAATCCTTACAGATACTCATGGGGAGTCTGGCTGAAGAAAAGATGTTGACCAAGTCCAATCATGCAACCAGGAAAATACCCTCTCAGGGAAGCCAGGGGAGGGAGTTATGAAAAGCAGACAGAATGAGAAGATGAAGAATGTGAAGATTCGATTCTGCTAATCAGACAGGTGTTAATGATCTAAAAATGTAATTTTCCTGGAGGAAGTCGGGGTGGGGGGTGGAGGGTAGCACTCAGACTGCAAGATGTTGTGGAGTTCATAAGAGGGGAGAGATGAAATAGGAGCTTGCAGAGGAAAAGGAAGAGGACTGATTCTTGGAATATGCTTTGAATGTGTTTGTAGGGGCAGGGGGAAGAATGAAAGAATCATCACAGGGAATAAGCTGCACACAAAATAAATTCTAATCATATTGTAGAAATAAGTAGATAGAAGCAAATGAAAGTAAGTCTCTGCCAGAGAACAGACCAAAAGATAAGAGCAGTGGAAAATAGATAGGTCAATTTAATATCAGTGGGCATCAGAGAGCTCTGCCGGAAAAGGATATTTGGCACTTAAGCAGTTTTGATCACAGTGCTTTTGGCCACATATGGTGTGCACACATTTGGAGGGGAACCAACTAGCTAGGGTTTTATCTCCAAGGAAGGACTAAGAAGGGGTGAAACAAGGGAGCCTGGTGCCAGCCACTCCCCATATTATGATGACATGATAATGATAGTAAGTGTGGCCTGATCTGGCTCCAGGGCAAGAACCTGGAGGAAGTCCTGAGTAGGAAGCCTGGATGCAGTAAAGAGAGAACAAAGGAGGAAGGGGTCCGGAGTTTTGCAAAAGCACACAAATTCAAGCTGGTATCCTGAGATGATCTGGTATTTCAGACTTGGCTTGTCAACCTTACTCTGATTTGGGTCCAAATCAGTATTAGGTTAGACATCATGTATTAAATAATTGTGAACCAGGTCACTTTTTTTCTCAACAGCACTACTGACTAGAGTAAACCTTAGACCGGAAGGTGGGGACGCGGGACTCTCTAGGCAGCCTGTATACGGGATCGGACTCAGAGAAGCCACAAAAGCCTCCTGCTTAGGTCACTCTCCCTGTTCTCAAGAGTCCAGAAGGGTTGAGGCTCATCAGTCTGAAAGGGATGGAGGAGAGGTAATCAGCGATGGGAAGAAGTGGAAGTTATGAGAGGCTGAAAGGAGATGGCTGATTAGCTATTTAAGAGATTCAGTCAAAAATATGGGTAAAGAGGAAGCTATTGGATTTGGAATGAAGCAGAACAAATGGAAAGAAAATACAGTAAAGGGTTGGATGATTAAGTTTGAAAGGAAGGGAGCTAAGGGAACCATTGGCTTTAAATTTCTCTCAAACTGTCGATGTGGATAAGGGTTTGGGAACTTGGAAAGAACTGAAAAAGGTTTTCCATAGTTTCCATGGGATGTTCAATGGTGTACTTGAAAGTGGGTTATCAGAACTCATGAGCAAAGAACTAGAAATGTGAAATGCTAGTGGGGGTAGCTGAGGAAGTCGATGGAGGCTGGGAAAGAGCCAAGAGATGGAAGTCAAGGTCCAGCAGCTGAAGGATGGACTTAATTGTGCTTAAAAAGTGGGACAATAGCGAAAGTCTTGGACTGCATTCTTCTCTTGAAGTCAACATTAGAAATATTTTGTGCTTTTTCATTCAGCTAAGAGCTCCTTGAATTATTTCAGTGACTCCTGCCATTAAGGCGAAGTGCAGAGAGATACAAATAAATATTCAAATCCTCAGAACAGTTGTCCAATAGAAACAAAGTGTAGATTTCATTGATACTTAAGATTTTTTTCTAATAATCACAATAAAAATTCATTGAAGCAGTTGTAAAGAACATTTTATTTAATCCAATATATCTAAAACATCATTTCAACTCACGCTGCTGCTGCTAAGTCGCTTCAGTCATTTCCGACTCTGTGCGACCCCATAGACGGCAGCCAACCAGGTTCCCCCTTCCCTGGGATTCTCCAGGCAAGAACACTGGAGTGGGTTGCCATTTCCTTCTCCAATGCATGAAAGTGAAAAGTGAAAGTAAAGTCACTCAGTCGTGTCCGACTCCTAGCGACCCCATGGACTGCAGCCTACCAAGCTCCTCCATCCATGGGATTTTCCAGGCAAGAGTACTGGAGAGGGTTGCCATTGCCTTCTCCGATTTCACCTCATAGTCGATATAAAATTATTATAGATATATCTTACATTGTTTTTTTCTAAGTCTTTCAAATCTTGTGTGTATTATTTATTTTCAGCACTTCTCAATCTGGATCCTAAATTTTTATTCGAAGTACTTGCCCTGTACTTAGATTTCATATAATTTACTGCTGAAAAAGTAGGTTCCAGGTTATTCTAAACTTAATTAAAATTTTAGAAATTTCAAAGTTTAACTTTATATTCATTAAAATGAAATAAAATAAAAAATTTAGTTTCTCAGTCTCATAGCTGTGTTCAAGTGTTCAGTAGTCACTCCTGTTCAGCGGCTGCTAACATCGGGCAGCACAGCCCAACACACTGGGTACCTACTAACGTTATTAAGTGGTTATTGACTGTTATTGGGGTTTATTTAATATTTTGCTGAGATTAAGAAGTGAAAATTCGACTCTGCTCTTTGGGAAATAAAAAACATAAAGGCATGAGAGAGGAGCATATGATTCTTATTGTTTGGGAAAGTGCCAGGAGACATACCTATATCAGCAGAGCCATACTCATAAAGAAAGGTCCTGTGTTTTGCTCTCATATTCAGATGATTTATAAAGCTGGCCATTCTTCTTAAAGTATAGCCTCACCTTAAGCATTTAANCTCATATTCAGATGATTTATAAAGCTGGCCATTCTTCTTAAAGTATAACCTCACCTTAAGCATTTAAATGCAAATGATGATAAGTATATGATCAAATTATTCCCCCTATTTTCCAAGTCCTTTTGCTAGACTGTGGGCCATTGATAAGAGGCTTCTTGGAGTTACCTTCCATTTTCATTATTTTTAAAAGCATGTGGCTCTTGCTTTTGCCCCAATGAGTAAACCTGGATAAAAGGAGCTGATGGAAAGAAGAGAGATCCACATCATTGTTAGCGTGATTTACACTGCCTGCTCTGTCTCACCTGTATAGAGCTCATAATGAATTTGCACATAAAGTTGATTGAGCTCTATGGGAATATTTAGATGAAAGAAATGCTGTAAATGCCAGGTATTTATTATCTTCATTATGGTCATATAATGTGGTAATAACAGAAATGTTACAATTGATTTAATGGAGCTCTGTAATTTGAAGCAAGTTTTAGAGTTATTAATGCTAACTTATTTCCTGAGTTTTGATATTATTCATGCATGTTGTTTCATCTGTGAACTTTTTCTGTGACTGGATGCTGAGTAGATCTGGTTTCACTTAGAGAAATATCATAGTGTCCTACATACACAGTTTAAGAAGAAAATTTAAATCGATTTGTCTATTATTAGTTTCTTACAAAGTAGCGAGGCTTATGTAATCAGCCTTATTTTAGAGGTGTAAAAAGTGAGGCCTAGAGACATGTAGTTTGAGATTACATAATTAATTAGTAAATGACTGTGTGAAGATGAGTACTTATCCCTTTGTATCAAGAATTCACAATTTGTAAATTACGTGCTAATGAATAATATTCTGGAGAAGCAATATAAAAGGATGGTTAAGACTGCAGACTCTGAGTGCAATGGCCCTGGTTCAAATCCCATTCTGCCTCACATTTTGTGATCCTAGCCAAGGTACTCTCAAAGCTGTTTCCTTACTTATAAAAAGGGAAATAATGGTGATTAAGTGAGATTTTAAAATATTAGGCTGAAACTATTATTTAATCATAATTTGTAGATGAATACATATATTTACAAATACACATATATTTACAAGGACTGATGCTGAAGTTGAAGCTCCAATACTCTGACCATCTGATGTGAATAGCTGACTCACTGGAAAAAACCCTGATGCTGTAAAGATTGAGGGCAGGAAGAGAAGGGGGTGACAGAGGATGAGATGATTCGATGGCATGACTGACTCAATAGACATGAGTTTGAGCAAACTCCAGGACATGGTAAAGGACAGGGAAGGCTGGAGTGAGTGCTGCCATCCATGGGTTGCAAAGAGTCAGAGCCAGACATGACTTAGGGACTGAATAACAACCAACAACACGGCATGTTAAATAAATAAATAACTGGAGACGTGAACATTAGGTATACGCACCACTGTGGCTACCATCTGAGCACTCATTTTCTCTATCAACCGCAGCTCAAGCCTCTTTGCTCTCTTATCCTCTACCTCCCAACCCTACTAGCCTCTTTTTTCAGAGCTTTGAAATTGCTAAGCTCTTTCCCTTTCATGGGGCTCTCTGGTAGCTCAGCTGGTAAAGAATCTGCCGGCAATGCAGGAGATCTGGGTTCAGTCTCTGTGTTGGGAAGATCCCCTGGAGAAGGGAAAGGCTACCCACTCTAGTATTCTGGCCTGGAGAATTCCATGTGCAGGCCTTGGGATCGCAAAGAGTGGACATGACTCGACTGTGCGATTTTCACTTTTGCTTTTCCTTCCACAGAGCCTTTGCAGAGGCTGGTCCCTCAGTCCAGAATGCTCTAACAGGCTCTTTGCTGGGTCCTTCCTTCCTTCCTTCCTTCTTTCCTTCCTTCTGGTCTCAGGTTAAATGTACCCACCTCACAGAGGCCTTTCATGACTATCCCATCTAAAGAGACTCCCTTTATCCCCCAGGTCTCTGCTTCTGCATAGCCAGGATCACAGTTTATTAAAATTTTGTTTCTGCCTGATTCGATTTGCTTGTCCACATAATATTTTCCCAGTAATATTCTGAGAGCCATATACAGTGTGTGTCTGTGCTTGAAAATGTTTCCTGCTGTTTAGTCCCTCAACTGTGTCTGACTCTTTGCAACCCCGCCAGGCTCCTCTGTCCATGGGATTCTCTGGGCAAGAATACTGGAGTGGGCTGTCATTTCCTTCTCCAGGGGGTTGGTCAGGGGGTTTTCCTGACCCAGGGACCAAACCTTTGTCTCCTGCTTGGCAGGCAGATTCCTTACCACTGAGCCACCTGGGAAGCATGCTTGAATAAGTGTATGTCCAATTTTGCATTCTGCTTTAGTAACCTAGCATTTTACACTGGATACTTTCCAGGGATTAAGATAGGGGATGCTTATAAGTTTTTAATGTTTGTGTCTTATTTGGTCACATGAATCACACTGGCCTATTTGTTCACTTTTGTTTCATTGTACATCTTTTCACTTAAAAAAAAAAACTATTTTAAGAAGCATTGTACTTAAGTCCCTATTCAAACCTTTGTGCTAAATTTCTTCCCATAGATATTATAACAATTTGTATTCTGTGATGGTGTTTAAGAACACCTGTTTTACATACTGTGAGCAGCACTGAATATTAATCTTCATAAATTATGCAGTTGTACAGGTAACAAATAGCATTTCCTTATTTTAACTTGCATTTATTTGATTACTCAGGAATAATCAAGTTTCCATGTTTGTTAGACATTGATATTTCTTCTTCTAGATATGGGCTTTTATTCATTCTTCCATTTTGATTCTATATTTTTCTCATTAATAT